>JBBMFX010000007.1:13500769-13523427 GCA_037832545.1 Rhabdalestes septentrionalis | reverse complement strand
GAGAGAGAGAGAGAGAGAGAGAGAGAGAGAGAGAGAGAGAGAGAGAGAGAGAGAGAGAGAGAGAGAGAGAGACCCCTGTGTCCAGACCCCTTTTAGATACTGAATAGGGAGCTAAGGAGTAAGTTTGGGTTACAGTTTGTGTGTAGTGGGGTATCAGGGTGCCTTGTGTCAATTTTCATATCTAATGAAAACAACAACAACTATACAAAAGTACAATATACAGACCTTAAATTCTAGACATAGTATAATATGTAGCTGAATGTAAAGATTCTATACTCATTGGCCTCCTGCACAGTGAATGTTTCTGAACTACAGTAATCTACAAACGCCAGAGACCTGGGATTCACTCTTTTAGTTTCCAGTAAAAGTTGAAATGAAATACAATTTACTCATTTTTCAGTGTCACAAAAAAACCAGCAAATACATATTTAACATGAATGTCAGCAACACAGTGCTCAATAACTAAACATAATAATAGGTTACATATTTTATTATTTAATGTTGCCTTTCTTGCATTCTTTTCAGGGGACTTGCTTCCAGTTTCTCAAACAAATTTTTATTTCTTATATTTTCTTTACTTGAAAAAACCCTTCATACTCAGTATAAGGTGGTGTATTTCCCTTAAACACTTTACTCTATATCACAGATATTTTATGAGTTCTTGTGCAAATTTCACACTTTTTTCACACTTTCATTTCATATAGACAGCTACACATTTCTTTTGTGAATTTTAGTGACTCTATAAAGGGTAAAAATATCAAGAGAGAACTATGGGAACAGCTTTAATTGGAAGGATGCATTTGTAACTGGTTGCTTTTATGATGGAAAGGAGTAAAGAGTTAGGTGGTAGTAGGGTAAAAAAGAGACGAATGAAAAAAAATTATACTGGTATAATTTACATAATTCTGAGTGCTGGAGGCTTGCAATTTTCTGTTGGTTTTATTGTTTTTTGCTTTTTTATAGAACTGAAAAATATAGCTATTCTTGATTATGGTTTTGAGCAAAGAAGGATGATAAGTGAAACAGTGACAAGATCATGACCAACAAGGTGCATTGATGGGTGTAGGGAGCGAAGGTTAGAGCCACAGAAAAGCAACTGTAGCATAAAGTGTAGCATAGAAAAATTAGCATAAAGCCCCCAGGGACAAGCCCTGCCCCGCCTGAGGTATGTTCTGTTCATCCAAACAAATCTTTTCTGCCCCCCCAAATGAGCTAACTGCCCTCCCCAGATCTCAATTTGATCTAGCATTTGTAGAATGTGCTGGACAAAGTAATCTGATCCATAGAGGCCCCACCAAGTCATTTACAGGACTTAAAGGATCTGCGGCTAAAGTCCACAGCAGACCTTCAGAGATCTTGTGGAGTCCATGCTTTGATGAATCCGAGCTGCATTGGCCACACACCGGGGATCTACACAATATTAGGGATGACATTTAATGTATTTGCTGATTGAGGTGCATCGTTTTTAATCTCATATGAAACCAGGGTCCTCCCAAGGCGTCAGTTAGTGGCATGTGATAAGATGTGAATTAATGTTTTTCTTTTGACAGCACAGATTTTTACATTTCTGTAGTGTTCATGTACATCATGTGCTGCTGTAAACTTGCAGTGCATTGCAGGATGAACAGACCTTCTTTCAATTTTTCTAGCTTTCTCTCAGTCTGTCTTTCTGTCTATCACACCCACTGCTTTTTTCTGACGCAAAAATAACCTACTTTAGTATAATTTAGTACAAAGACAAGTACTTTGGTATTTATTTTGCTGACAATGCAGGTGTATATGAATTACCCAAACAGCAATATTTTATTTAACTCATCAAGATGAACAGTGCATATAAGCAAAGGGAGACTGTAATTAGGAGTGTGCTGGCAGGGACATAGCATTTCCCACTGGAAACTGTTCCCACACAAAACTCCGTACAATGTTAGTTAACATATTCATTTCCTGTGGGCAGTTTTTTTTAAATTATATTATACATTTTTAATACTATTCAATTTTCTAGAACCTCTAATGGTCTAGCATCCCTACATGGTGTTATTCTCTGAGAGGGGAAGGTTGTCATGGGTGAAGTATTTTTTTTTCCATACACGCATTTGCGCTCTACACAGAGTGTGTATCATTAGCGAGTTTTAAAGTGAAGATGTCAAAGGGCCGAGGCTGCAATATAGTTACTTCATGAGACTCAGTGTAGAATCAAGGTTACACTTGCTTACCCTCTCCAAGGAGAAGGTGCGCACGGCATATTCTGCCAGGGTTTCTGTCTTCAGCAGACTGATCTTGATGTCTCCGTACATCTCTGTGTCATCAGGCCAGTATTTACAACACTTCACCTGCGGAAACATGGTATACACACAACACAAACACATTGAACACTGCCAGTAGAGACAGTCAGAAATTAAGAAAGGATACTGCAAGTTTGGGTAACCCTGAATAGTCCAATTTCGTTAGTTATGTGCTATATTATTTAAATGTAATTGCATGATTAATTGCATAGCTAGTTACTAGGAGTGTAACAGTGCACAAAATTTAAATCGATTTGATACACTGATACCCCAGAATAAACAATTCTCACTACAGCATTTTGCATTTCGATCCGGAGTTCTATTTTAAAGCAAAAAATTTATATAACTCTTTAAAAGTATAATATCTGAGAGAAAATCTGGCATTTCTAACAGACGACCCATCAGCTTTATGTCTTGAACACTAGCTAGCATGCTACTGATACAATATTATTTGATACAATATGATAATGGCCCTGCTGGCAAAGTACAACACAGCTTTATTATAAAACACAAATCTTATAGGTTTCATTTAATTTTTATTGTAAAATATTGCAGCGTATTGTCATTAGGGCCTGCAATCATACATATCAAACAGAACCATTTTATGAGAATTGTTTTTTTTCCCCATGATTTTGATATGTATGATAAATGTCGCATCGTGCATGAGGCTTCAGGCGTTATTCATTTATCGTTGGCATTCACAGCTCTTTTTCATGTCCGGCAATGAGCATTTGGCATAATAGAACAAAAAAAAACTGTTATAATTTCATCACAACTCTGGATTAGTCTTTTAAGAGTGCACTGCCAGAAGCAGATCCCACCCTGTGCTGGTGGAAATGGAGAAGTATTATGGGTGAGAAACACTGAGATGGATTGAATGGATCACAGAGTGAAAGGAACAAAATAATGGTTTCAAATGTACTGCCTGAGACTGGCCAGGAACACAAAGGAGAGGCTATTGGAAGTGTAGGCATTATAGCCATTGTCTGACAAACAAGACATCATTATGGCACCAATCGATATCATCATTTCTCTATTATCACAACCACTGAACACATAGACAAACAAAAGCAGAGGGGAATGCACACACAGAGACAGAGGAGAGACATACATGCAGTGTGGACACTCTTAGATCACGAATTGAAGATGCCTGAACATACCCTGCCGACCTCTACGAGCTTGGTGATCATAACAATGCTGAAGCAGTTCTCCTGCCATACCATCCTCCAGAAATCATACACCGTCTCCTGCTTAGGTCCTGCACACACACAGGCACACACACACACACACACACACACACACACAAAATAATTCAATGTCAATCAGAGACTCAGACAGCAGGCTTCATTTCTAAAGTGTCATTGTGTGTTACGAGGCAATTCTGTAATTCATTACTTCAGAGGGAGAAACTGAATAGCAACCACTTCTGCTGACTCTCTTGACACAAGAGAAAGCAGAATTTTCCCACCCTGAGTGAATCTGACTTGAAATTCAATACAGCGAAGACACACGTATGCCACACATGGACAATTATTTATTTAAGAGAATTTTGAAATTTAAGGAGAGGAAGAGGAGGGAGCGACCTTGAGTGACTTTGATCAAATGACTGTGAGATCTGAGACACCTGATAGGGGCTGAATGAGTGTGAGTCTCTCTTTCTCTCATACACACACACACACAAACACACACACACACACACACACACACACACACACACACACACACACTTGTGTTTTATGCATTGTAAGGGCAAGTACAGTGGAGTCTAGATTCAGCTAAAATAATGAGCACTGAAAATGTGTCAATGTTTCAATTTTCAATTTAATAGATTTTTAAATATGAACAAAATACAATAATTGAAACCTGAAATGACACAGGGAGGTTTTGTCAGACTGGTTTCTTAGTAGATCTCGAGTCTTCAAATCTCGGGTCTCATAGATGAGAAACAAACAGACCTACTATTTTGTTTACAACCATCCTGGTTTTTGTCATACTTTTTGGTAGTTAGTTGCCTTTTATTATTCTATCAAGGTACAAGTGTAGCGGCACAGTTCCAAAAGTGGTGGGGCAAAATTACATGATACAAATTTTCTGTAAGTTATAAAAAAAGACAAAAGGCAATGTGGCCTTTCACTGACTAACTAAAACTCTCAGCCTGACATGTAGTGTGTATCATGTCTGTAAAATGACATTTCCTAAAAATTGTCTTTATGATTTGTGTCAGTGCTCTGTGCTTCCCAGTGCTTTGCTCAGATACGCAACTTTACTATCACTGAAAATACATCAATCTCCAGCTTTGCTGGCTAGCAGTAGGAAATATTTGGTGAATGTCACTTTGGATGGTAAATGTGTGGAGCATGTTTGGGTCGGGTTCAGAATTCAATTTCATGCCCCTGCAGACCTCTGCTCACAGGTGTTGTGGTGGGTGAGATGGTTGGGTGACAGCAGGCAGTAATCCTTCGCTCTACAGGACTACCTCTCTTCACACTGCCCTACATACTGTTTACAGCTATAATTATCACTGCTCAGGAGCCATTAGCTTCAGTTAGAATGTGTTTCCTCCCTTCCTCATTCATCTCTCCCTCTCCATCTTTCTCTCTCTCTCACACACACACACACACAAACACACACACACACCCACACACACACTAATGAGGTGTTTGAGGAAGACTTATTTCAAACCCATGGGATCTCATCTTGCTGGACAGACACAAACACTCTACTGCCCACACACACATACACACACATTCACATACTCACACACGAACACACACTGGCACTCCAATGTGGGGCATGCAGAGATACTCACCCTGTGTGGCGATGAAGTGGTTGGATCGATGGTAGCCCTGTAAGACAGGCAAGAGAAGACATGCTGAGTAAGCCATCTGTGCCTTAGGCACAGCCAGATGAGCATCTCTCTCCCTCTCTCTGTCACTTCCACTCTCTGCTTCCTGCCCACCAGCCCTCTCTCTCGTTTCACTCTGCATTCCTTCCTCATTTCTCAAACTTTCCTTCCAAATCGCATTTAACTGCTGATCATTAAGTGCCTGAATAGGACTGGAGGAATCTGATCTTTCTAATGAACTATGAGGGCTGCACAATGTTTAGACAGCGATCTTAAAATCACATTGGGAAAAATGAATGAACAGCAAAACGAAACAGAACATTTTAAATGTAGAACTGCATCATTGGCCTCTTCTAAAGTTTTCTCATTTATCTTCTGTCTTGGACACCACTGTCTTTGATCATCTGTGCAAAATGACTGAAGTTGTTTGAATCCTAGAAGTTGTGCTTTTTGTGGCTTGTTTTCTTAGGAGGCTGGATTTCGATTTTGTCTGAGAACTTTTATGAAATGGAGCTATACCAGTTGGTATATTAACTCGATTTAGATTCAATCTATTTAAAATAGAAGAAACTGAATCTTGATTTATATCCTAAGTGGAGGCTCATATATTATTTTTCACAGATGAATGAAAATATTTGATGTTTATCTTTTTTACATTTTTTCACAAATGGTTTGCTTGTTGAACATATTGGGGCATAATTATGGCATTCTAAAATGAACTGATGTTGACCAAACAATTTTGACTGCATCAGGCATCGTAAAGTCACTGTGGCAAAACCAAATGTGCCTACTGACAAATCCATCCAGGCACTGCACTATTTCAAAAGCTTTTCTCCAAACAAGCACAAGATCCCAAAATATCTTTAACATTTCTAGATCAGGAACACTACTAGCAAAAGCTTCTTTGCAAACAAGCATAAGACCTTAAAATATCTTTCTTAACATTTCAAGATCAGGAGCATCTACCCTCACACACAGTGCAGTGCTATGTTTGGCACTGGCAGAGAGGGAGAGTCACTAGAGGCGTGCTGTGTGTTGCAAAGCATGCAATTCATTCATCAAAGACAGCCTTTTGTCAAGGAGCTATCTGGAGATACCGCTGCAAATTGGATCTGTTTTCATTAAACAGACAATAGCGAAAATAATGGAGACATGACTTTCATTGTTGCTGCTGCATTTAGGAACCCCGAAAACACCTCCTTTATAGACCAATACAAAGTCAAATCATTACGCACACACATTCAAACAGACACAGAAGAGAGACACGGCACAAAGGAAGCAAGGTCCTTGCAGGGAGATCCCAAAGTTTTTCTCTTACAAAAACAAACCATCAGATCAAGTTTGAGTTGCTCGGATAGAGGAGAGCAGCTACGTGCAGCAACTTTCAGATTACGTCTGGCTGAGTAGCAGGCGTTTCGTCTCCCTTTTAAACGTTCCCTAAGTGGCACAGGGCTATGAGGCTTTTAAGACATGGTCGGTGTAGTGGAAACAAAGAGGTTCGGATGTAGAACCCGTCAAATCTTGTGGATTTTATGTACAAGCTGATAGACTGCAAGAACAAACCAGATACCATAGAAAGCACTTTGACACCGATTTGAGGAGATCTATTCTGACTCTGCTGATTTTAGCTCATCCTCAATCACCCTGTCAGCGCGGCCACGAATTCAAAGCAAAGTGCTCCAGTGTTTAGAGATTTAAAAGCAGTGGATTTTTATTTGGCTACCACCTTTCCATCCTAATAGCTGCCTTTTCACAGTCACAGTCGGAATAGCGAGGAGGAAAGAGCCGTCCCCAGATTCTGACTGAATAATGCCCAGCAGTGCACAGAAGCTTAACAGGATTCAAAGTGAAAAGGCAAAACGGTCCTTATTGAAACACTCAAGAGTTTTTGACACACTAGACAGAGTGCTTTGTTAACAAAAGTGCTGTCTTTTGTGAATGTGCCTTAAAAACTGATTAAACTTTAAAGAAAATTGCCTCATACTATGTACAAGTGTCAGTCAAAGGTTTGGGTACATTGCATGCGAGTTTGTTTTTTTTAATGTATTTTCCTAACAAGTATTTTTTTATGGAGCCAACCAGTGCTTGGCAAACTGAAAGCTTGTTGAAGCAGCTTCCCATGTGGCTACCCGGGAAGCTTGTTAAGAGAGAATACCAAGAGTGTGCAAAGCTGCATTATGATGAGAAACTGTCCTTAAAAATCTGAAATATTTAATAGTCTTGACTTATTTAACATGGTTTGTTTTTGCTTAATTCCATATTTTAGCATCATTTTGATGGTATCACTCTTCAAAAAATGAGTAAAACAGTAAAAAATAAGGAATTGGTATGAGCACATATTACTTCCTGGATATTCATTAGAAAAAAGCATGGCATATATAGAGAATTTTTTACATCTACAAAGGTAATCTTCTGTTTCTTCTGATGTATTTATTCATCTTCAGAAATTGTTTTACGAGAGTCAGAGAGTATGTTAAAAAAGAGACATTATAAGACAGCTGTGTAGACTGCCAGTCAGTTTGTCACACTCTTGTACTTAGGGGGATAGGGGAGGGTGGGGGAGGGTGGGGGAGGGTGGGGGAGGGTGGGGAAGGGTGGGGGAGGGTGGGAGAGACCAGGTATGATTAAGCTGGAGTGTGGATGGAAGAGATGGAGTCCAGGAGCTTATGCTCCTCAGGAGGTGGATACAGGAGTGGAAAGACAACAAGGAAAGCACAGTGTGAAGAATGTTCCACATGATTTATTAGCGTCACTTCAGAACGGAGGCATTCCCCCACTTCGACACAGAGAGAGTAAAGTGGGGTCGAGAAGGAGCGATAGAGGGAATTGTAGGATAGGAGAAAGTGTGAAGAAAGAGCAGTGAAGTACTTACTTCCCTGTTTATCCGAATCTACAGGGTCCAAAGTCGTAGAGGTGGGGAGGGGGTAGAAAAAGAGAAGACAGGCTAGTTAATGAGAAGCTGAAAGAGCTGTGGGAGCAGGAGGTTTGACAGATTACACAAAGGAAACTGAAGAACAGAGAGAAACAGAAATGTGGAGGAAGAGAGAAAGAGAGAAAGAGCGAGAGAAAGAGAAAGAGAGAGGAAGTGTTAGCATACGACATTACAAATGAATGTGTAAACTGTATGAGTGTGTTAATGGGAGTACAGGTAGGTGTATGTGTTCAGAGTGCAAGCGTTTGCATTTTTTTATGTGTGTATGAGTATTTCAAGTAGTAAATGATAATTTTACATTCCATCTCACACTAAAAGCACAGTTTCTTAAGTCAACAAACTGATAAATTGTTGAAACTGAAAAAATAAAAAACCACAGTCAAAGCAGAAACACGCTATTTGAGGGAGAGAGTTAATACTGTGGGAGTTGTGGCGAACTGCCACCTTACTAAACACTGCTCTTACAATTTAGGTGTTTCGCAGGAAGCCTATTTCAGAAACATTGGCCAAAGCCCTCAGAGAGGCTTGTAAGTACATCGAACAATGCCTGGACCCTGGCACCGAAGCCTTAATGGCCACCATCATGATGGGAGGCTAAATAAAGGACCTGAACTTACCTTAACACAGTCCTAAAAAGCCACTTCTTATCTACCATTTAAGCAAAGCATCAACAACCACAAGAAAACCACCACCACATCCTTTATCCTTTCAGTCACAGCACTTTCTTTACTCCTCCCTTAATGATCCTCAGCACTTAGAGACTGGATAATGATCAAGTATAAATGTTCGCTCTGGTTCATGTGTTGCAGGTTTTCTTTTATTTCATTCCTTCTTTCTTTTTTAATAATGCCATTTACTCAATACACGAAAACTCTGTGCTAATGGATGTCACAGAGCCTGAATTCAGATTTCTAATTAAATTTTAACAAATTCATGCTGCTTTTTGCTTTGGTGGTTTTTGACCGTTTGTGCATTTAGGGTTTTCTATGCACAAATGGCTATTTACATAGGTAATTATTTATGATTTCCTAAGCCAAACTTTAATTAAGTAATGCATATGAAAGGAGCAAGGTTGCATAAATTATTGATCACAGTAAATCTGAGGGAAGTAAAACATGCGGTTCATAAAGCATATGTATGTGGCTGCTTGCAAGTGCGTATGGCTGCATGACTATTATTCTTTGTTTGTTTCAGAGTGTGAAGCATTACAGTCTACATTCAACCCATAGGTCTCTGGCACTAAGAAGCCACTAAAGATTGCCATTGAATACATTATAGACTAAAGTTCTAGACACATTAACGATCAAACAGTGTCTGGGGCAGGGTATTTTATTTTATATTTACCACAGACTTACTAGCATCTATGAAACGAGGCTTCAGCCAGGAGTGGCATCAAACAATTTAATCATATATATTAATAATAAAAAAAAACAAAGAGAGGCAGAGACAGAGAGAGGGAGAATGTGTGCATGTGTGTTCTGTATGTGTGTCTTATAAGGGAAATGTAATGGTAGTTATCCTGCCTGGATGGGATTTGATTAGAAGAAAAATAGCTTCCTGGAAAAAATCATTATGAATAATGTGATAAATCTGCTTCTTTAAAGAGGCATGGAAACTCAGCTCTTAAGCATTCGGCCTAGCATACAGGCTAGTGGCCTAAATGTCAAATTTGACAATAATCCCCTCAAATGAGATTTGCCAGAACCACAATCAATACAGCACATATGGAGCAAAACCCCAAACCACATCTGCAGTGAAACTCGGTTGTGAGTTCAAAGCTCCACTGGACAATGATATCTGCAGTCACTGAGGTCAGAGCAAAAAAGAGAGGGTGGGACAGCTGAGGCACTTATTGGTCAGACGGGGGAGGGGGGGGGGGTATACGTACCAACAGAAACGCTGTGGTTGTTTTCAGAGGACAGATAGGATTGAGGACTCACATCGATGTAATTGGCATTGATGTAGTCGGAGTTCGGGTCCCCAAGCAGCGGGTGCAACTTCACTCTGTGGCGATCATCTGAAAATTTCCACACACACACACACACACACACACACACACACACACAGTTGAAAAATGAAACATGTCTGATAAATTATATACTGAAAATATCGGAGATGCCATACATCTGGTCATGCGATATATAGCTATATACAGTACATGTTTGACCACATAATCATGTCTGCTTACTCAGTCGGACTGAAATATGTTTGCTCTCAAGCTTATCATTTGCCAATCAATTAGATATTTATTTTGTTTTTTGTTTTCCTGCTCTATGGTAAAGGTGAATTGAAAGTTTGGATGGTGAAACTAATGCCCTAGCAGTCGATGTTTGGCTAAAGATAACTGTTTTATTCATTGCGCTACATGTGTTATGATGTCACGTAAAGAAAATTTGGTCATCAAATGTGGCTTGAAGAATATTGTGAGATTTATATCTAAAATGTGTATTATGTATAAGCTTCAAATATGTCAGGGTAACACAATATAGTTTAGCAGTAATGAGAAACATACAAGCAACTTTCCACAGTGATTAAAGCAGAAATGCAATTTTTATTTTTCTGGTGTTTAAGTTTTTTTTTTTTTTATCATGAGCTGAAAAAATTACTCACAACCCATTAATGTGTCATGTCTTCCTTTGGTTTTATCCTTCTTCTTTGTAACATCCCAGCCTTCAAAGAAGCTCTAAAATGAAACCAGAGGAGTATAACAGGTGTTAAGATACAAATAAGTAATATCACATTACCAATATTCTGATGACAGGCAGTATGCTTTTTCAGGGAACCATACTCCAAACATCCTTCAAAAATCAACCTGTAACAAACTTTTGCCATGCTGGGTAGAAATGTGCGCCTTTGTGAACTTGAAAAGGCATTGCAAATTTTCAAGCAGGCAGAACTGCTGTATTTGATAGGCAAGCAAGATAAGAGAAACCAATTCAAAATGACATGAACATCTAAATTTCTCTTCATGCCTGTCCATGTTTCCTTTGTTGCTATGGCAACACACTAAAATAAACACACATTAGCCACAGTCATCCTGTGAAAGGGCTGGCAATATCAGTCCCTCTTCATGGTCTCCAAAAAAACAAAGGAGAAGCTGAGATTCTGAACACCGAGAAATTGTCACCTTGTCATTCGGTGCAAGAGAGAGAGGGGAAGCGAGGGAGACATAGACAAAGAGACAGGGTGGATTTATATACAGCTAACCAGTCACAAGCCCAGCCTGCCATCTGCCAAGAAACAAAGTCTAGGATTACACTTTCTCCCACTTCCTCTTTAGAGCTAGAGCTACTCTCTAAAGGCTCTACTCCACTCCTCAGGGCTACCAAGCACACAAGCACAACCCAAGATTGTTGTTTGGCAGAACTGAATGACTGAAGAAAAAGCAGGTGATGGGGCTCCCACAAAGCACTTAACCACATAGCAAACAACAGTAATTAGTGTCCATTATAGGCAATGACGACCCACTGAGGAGCTGAAGTGGCTCATAAGCTCTTGTTAGGAACGAGTTTATTTAGAACTCACAGCCAATGTTTATTACCTGCACTCCAGTTACAATGAGTCAGAACATAATTGTTCGCTATTTTGACCAAGAGATGCAATATTCCAAATAAAAAAGTTAAAAAAAGCATTTACTTGCTGAGTGTAATTTTCTGTTCTGAGAACAAGAAAGGGAAAACATTTAATAAAATTTTACTTAAATCTGAAACATTAGTTTTCAGTTTAAAGATTATAAAACTGCAATGTTCACATGAAGAGCCAATATTATTGGTGCAATGCGCTCATTATTTGTCAAATCAAAAAATATAACAGATTACTTTGTCTATTATCAATAAGCAATAAATCCAAACTTCTCTTTGTTCAACATCAGCTTACTTAATACGAACAGCAATGTAAGACACGCTTGTTGCCCTTTTTAGCTCAGTTCTGAAACAATCAATAAACCCTCCACACCTCTTAACCTTGACCTGGAGAGGAAAATCACTGGGAGATCAAGTACAGGGAGATCCATCACTCTCTTTATATCTCTCTCTCTCTCTTTGTCTTCCTCTTTCTTACTCTGCCATGTCCTTCTATCACGGTCCAGATCAATGTCCTGTGTCCTCTTTCCACTGGGAAATAAGGTTTATGAACCAGCGATTGGGGTTAGGTTCAAACTTTGGCCCTCTGTTTAATGTCTTCCCATTATGAGGTCCAGTGATAACCTCAGCTCTCACACACTCACTGACACTAGGTGTGCACACACTCACAGACATTCACAAACACACACAAAGAGTACGTATATCGATTTGGCGTCAAACCTGCTCCCCCTGAAGGGAGGGGGAGTTTAATGAGTCTACAAGCAGCGTTCCAGAGGGGCTCACTTGTACCAGCACATTGATTGGACAGAGAGATCTTTGGTCTCATAGCTTTGCTTGTGGAAAAATGTATAACATGGGCAGAAGAGGACATAGTCCACATACACTCACACACAAACACATACACACAACCATGAAATACGGTTCAAGAAGCAAGTGGTTTTAGTAAATAGTTGGGTTTTTTTTTTTACATTTAACCAAAAGTCTATTATCTGAGCACACTTCAGGTCTTGATAAAGGTCATTTTACTGAAGGTGTACCTCAAGAATATACACAGTCTTATTTACCATATTTAAAAGTATATGAACCACTGCTTAAATATGACCATCATCTTGTGGTCAAACTACAGTATAAACCTATTTAAGAACACATTCAGCATTTTACAGGGCTTGGAATTCATTGAACAGTATCATACAAATAGCTTGAACAACAGTTAAGTCCACTGATGGAAAAAGTATGTCACAAGAGTAAGTTAAAATAATTACCAAACTGAAGTCAGGATTCAACTGTTGTAAGTTTGACATGACAGAATAAAACAAACAACAAAACAAAATATAGTGTAACTTCAAAGTTAATACTCATAAACCTGGAACTCGAAAAACACTTTCTAAAAACCTAGACCTGCATCAGTCACACTGACAGTTTTAAAAGGGTGAAAGAATGAGTGTCCTACAAATGCGACACAAGGGCATGCCGGAAAATGTCAAACAAGTGACAACACTGACTTGTCTGTATAGCAGTGAGAAACATTGGCCATCTCTTGTACTTGATAACATGGGAAATTCAGAATAAGGGTGGTGTATATAATGGCAGCTAAAGTTGTGGTGAGTAAAGAACTTACTAAGATTAGTTACAAAATATAGGTTCTGGTTGTTTTTCCATCCCTTATCCTTGACAGCAGGAATTTACTGCCATTCAGCAAGAAATTGGAATTCCAGGTCATCCCAAAGGTGTCGAATAATGGCTCTTAGCAGGCCAATCAAGTTCTTTTTCAAATGCAGCAACCAATTTCCTAGAACAGGAGTGTGCCCTTCTTAAACTACTGCCACAAAGCAAGCACAGATTGTCTCTCTATGATTAGCATTAAGATTGTTTTCACTGGGAAAAACTGCCCCAGATTTTTACTTCTCTTCAGCCAAATACTTTTCCTGAACAGTGCAAATCAGGTAGTGGTCTCCTGGCATCTGCCAAATGGAAAATTCCTCCATCGCATAGATAGTGGCTCATGATTTATACCTCAAGAACATGTTTTCACTGCCTTAGCCCAATTGCAGTGTGCTTTACTCTACTTCAGTTGATGCTTGACACTGCACATGATGATCTGGAGGATTGTCTGGAGTTGATCAGTCAAAGAAACTCAATCCATGAAGCTCCTTACAACAACATCTTGTGCTGAACAGTTTTGTTTCCAGAGACACTTTGGAAATGGTTATTACCATGAAGGAAGACCCTCCTACAAGTTTCTAGTTATAGCCAATCCTTCTGCTACATGATGAAACCAAGCTTGGAATGTGAGGACTAACATATGGTTCCTGTCAGACATGTGAAGCTATCCAATGCATCTTTTACACTGGGTCAAACATAACATTGGACAGTGCACCACACTTAGAGGAGAATGCTTACTGCCAATTCTGTTAAAGGCCAAGTATGCTCTCTTTGACTTCCAGCCACAGTTGGCATCGGCATTACTGAGGATGAATGAAAAATGAATCATGATATAGTTTATTTTTAGGTATTAGCATCTATTTGATTTTTGATTAAATAATTACATTTTTAGAACTTATTTATTCCTTAAAATCAGCATAAATCTGTTAATTGTGAAAACAATGAAATTGAATCATTTAAAACTTATTTAAATATTTGTATCAAGCAAGATTCATACAGTTATAATTTAAGAGATTGTTTACATCAGGTGCATTTAAAGATAGATAAATCTGCCATTGTTTATTCAAAATACATTGGGTTTATTGGTATTATTACATATATGTAATTCTTAATTGTTTCATTTACATGTGACTGACAAATACACAGCACATAAAGTTTATTGGCCTGTTTCTTTTAAATATAAGTAATTCAGATGGATGGAAATATTACATGCAATTGAAACAAAAATTCTCAGAAATGGGCCAAATATTTCTGTGAGTGTAGGACTTAAAAGTACGTCCATTTTATTACTATAGTATATTCCACCACCAATTGTTTCACATACTCCACACTACAATCCTCATTTAGCTCTCAGTCTGCACAAAACAGTCAGTTAATGTCAATCTATAACCTCAAATCAGAAGAATGTGGTGATGGTCCGGAAAAAAATAAAATAAATAATAATTAAAAAAAAAATAAACACAGTATGAACCCAAGATATTTAATGCTAAGCCTGGTCAGTTTTATTTATTGGACACATTCCAATTTAGGGCTAATAATGATTTGATTTCAAGCAGGTAATATCAACAGGTGATTGTAATCATGATCTGGTACAAAAGCAGCATTCACAGAAAACGTTTCTTTAAATCTTTGAGGAGCATCAATGTGTAGAGTGTCCCCATATTACATGAGAAAATTATTGAATTGTTTAAAAACCATTTCCCTCAAAGACATATTGGAAGGATTGTGCAGATTTCTCACTATACAGTGCATAGTATCATTAAATGTTCCAGAACTTTGGTATGTAAAGAACAAGTTGAAGCTGAACATTTGTGATCTCTGATCCCTCAGATGGCACTGCATAAAGAACTCATTCATAAAGTCATCTATCCATAGCTGGTCCAAACACATGGGCAGGAGATTACTTTTGCAAAAACTTTACATTCACATATAGTGCTTAAAACTTTACTGTGCAAAAATGAATCCTTATTTCAAATATTTCCAAAAGCAGTGTCAACTTCTAAGGGCTGTGTGGTATCTGGGACGAACCATCACACAGTGGAATCATGTAATTTTGGTCAGACAAATCAGTATTCCAGATCTTTTTTTGGAAGAAGTGGACACTGTGTGCTCCGAAGCAAAGATAAAAAGGACTGTGCAGACTAGGGATGGGTACCGAAACTCAGTTCTTACTCGGCCCCGGTGCCTAATTATAAAAGACTGAAGTATCAATAAGCTTTAACGGTAATGGTTCTGCTGTCAGTACGGGAGAAATTTAAAAAGAGGGCAGGAGAAGGCGCACGCCCACAAGACGAGAGGGCTCACAGAAGACGAGAGGGCTCGCGCGCACACAAGAACAAAGAGCTCGCACTTATGGAGTGACGATGGTGGAGAGAGCCAAAGTATGGCTACATTTCACCCATTTGGGACACGGACAATGATCGCTGCAACAAGTGCAACAAGATTTTTGCTCTAAAGTCGGAAACACAAGCAATTTGTTAAAACATCCAACCAAAGTGCATTATGCGCATATAGAGAAATGCTAGCTTCTACTTCATTATCCGCCTCCTCAGGTATGTAAACTATGTTAAAATAATGACATAAACATCAAATAAGGGCTCTAAATCAGTGTTAATAATTTAATAAATATGCCTATAGCAGCTGGGATAGGCTCCACCCCCTGACCCCGGGTGCAGGATAAAGGGGTAGAGAATGGATGGACATTCAGTTACATATAGCCTACATATAGGCTAAATATTTTATGCAGTATATTATGCAGTCGCCTAAATAGATATTACACATTAAAATGACATGTACTGCTATAGTGCTGCATTTGCAAATAATAATAATAAGGATAAATAATAATACACTAAGAAATTATAAAGCAGAGCTTACCTTAAAGTTAATTTGTAGTGAGTCCAACTTTTTAAAGTCAGATTAGAATTAGAGTTAAAGTTTTGTTATTCTGTTCGAGGTATCGATAGAAGTAGTAATATCGTTTAAACCTTAACGATACCCATCCCTAGTCCATACTATGATCAACAACAATTCCACATGCTAGGATCTGTCATGTTATGGGCTTGTGTCTGTGCCCTTGGCAAATTTAAATTAATGTGATAGCAGCATTAATGCAGAGAAGTACAGTCAGATGTTAGAGCAATATGTTCTGCCAACATCCTTTTCTGAGAAGACAATACAATTTTCCAAAAGACAATGAAAAACCCCATTCTGCACACATGACAAATGCATGGCTGTGGAGGAAGAGGGCACTGGACTGGCCTGCATGCAGTCCTGACCTGATCTGATATAAATAAATAAAATGCAACAACAATGAATCTATACCGTTTGCTGAACAAAAACACACCTGAAATCTTTAGTATCCTCTTGTGAGATAGTGTTGTGAGATGGAATGTCAACATTACTGAGTAGAAAATGCTTTACCAGCCCATCGTTTTTTTTAGGAATGAGTTTCATGCCTGAAATGCAGAACTGGAAGTATATTAACAAATAAAAATTTGACCTGACAAAACATGAAATATTGTATGTATGTATTGTATGTCTCTGTAATGAAATTAAATTCAAAGTAAATTTAAGAAATACTATGTTTTTATTTCTTTTTTTTTTGCATTATCCGAACATGCCCTTGTGTCCAAACTTTAGGTTGTATAAAAACAATTAGTACTTGGATTTAAGTCTTTGTTTGAGTCTTTTCATTGTTTCATTGTTTGCTCCAGATAGACAGATAGATGCATGTAGTCTAAAATAGATTTAATCCTCAAAGTCTATAACATATACATTTTGCAGATGTACAGATAATAAGGCAATGTAATAATATCTGTTTTAATTATAGCTGGTAGCCTAGAGATTAGGGTGTTCATCCTGGGATCAGTTGTAGGTTCCATTCCCAAGACTGCTAAGCACCTCTGAGGTACCCTTGAGCAAGGTACCGTTCCACACACCGTTCCCTGGGAGCTGTGTTCCTGGCTGCCCACTGCTTCAATTGGTGAATATGTTAAATGCAGAGGACAGGTGTGTGCTGTGGTGTGTTCATGTATGACAGAATGGTCACTTGCATTTTCATTTTATTTTAACTATATATATAAAAAAGTCAAGAGATGCATCCGTGTCACCTCCACCAGAAAGTGTAAAACCAACTGCTAGAAAAATTCTTGGTGAAAAATATGTAAAAGGTTAAGATAAGAGGCTGGTACATCAGAAATGCACAAGTGTAACGATCCATCTGCAATAAATATGGATTGGTGACCTCAAGTCAAGAACCGGCATAAGTCCAATCCACACTACTTCCAATTTGTCTCTGTTATATAATGCTTCATGTGGGAATGTCAGCTCTTTTTCCCCCTTTCTTTTCCAAATAAACAATTATGTTGATAGTTCAGAGAGAACAGATCTGTTCATTGCAATAAAACAATCTTGCAATCCCTATATATATGACAGAGGGACTGAAAACATGTGACTGGTTGGGAAGAGCTTGTGTTTTGATGGACATGAAGTATGACATAAAAATCAAATATTATTGTTTTGATAGGGTCTAAACTTGAGCAGCAAAAACTACAACCAATGCTTCCTGGAGAGCATTTTTCACTGAAGGAGAAATTCAGTCCCCTCTTTTGTGATGAAACTGCCTATTTAAAATTCTGTCGTAGCATCTCAAAGAGGTTCAAGTAAGGACTTTGACTAGGCCACTCTAAAACGTTCTCTTCTGTTTTTGATTTTTGTTGCTGCATTGTCCAATTGGTTTTGAGCTTCACTCAGAGGCAGTAAAGCGTCCCCAAATCCTCCACCACGATATAGAAGTGCTGCATGATGTTCTTCTTAAGGACTGCTATGTTAGCTTCACTTCAGATGTAAAAAGTTATCTGTCTTACAAAAGGTTTTAATTTCAACAATATACAATTCCATAAGGCTTTGGGGTCATCCATGTATTTTTGGCAAATGTGAGGCCGCAGTGGTTAGCCGTGGTTTTCATTGTACTCTGTGATGGATACCATTGTTACCTACTCTCTTTAAATGGTGGAATCATGTACATTGACCTTATCTGAGGCACATGAGTCCTGCAGCTACTTAAGTGATTTGAAATGGATGATATTTTGGTTAAAATCTGGAGACATTGAGAGAATTGTTTTCCCTGTAGTTCACTGAAGACCCATAACCTTCTGGAAGTACTTCTGATTATATAGTGGTGTTTTAGCCTTTTTCACACTGCAGGAATGATTCTACTTATGTTTAGAGCATTTGCAGAGATCAAGCCTGGTGTGTCTAGTCTAATTCATTCCCTTGTCCACTACCTTTAGCTGATTGAGTACTGAGTAAGTAATTAGTGAGCAACTAATCACGTTTGCCCCAAGATGGCATTGGCATTTTTTTTGTCTTTAATTAAACAGCATGATCATTTAAAAAATGTAAATATGTTTACTCAGATTGTCTTTTTCTTAATAGGGACAGGAATACTTTTGAATTTGCTGCACTTTCCATATGAGAAAATGTATAATCATACATTTTTCATCCCTGCAGGGTATAACCAACAGTGAGATTTGTAGGCTGGCACAATAGTCCAGTTTGACAATTATCCTTGTTGCTGAACACACAAGATACAGTTTGAAACCCCTCAAGACAGCATCTTATAGAACATTGCGGTTCTCTCCAATATTGCCATTCTCTCAAACCCCTGGAGAACACTGGGATTCACTCCAGTAATGTGAGTAATTTATTGACATTACTCAGAGTAGCTGGTGAAACTAAACTAAGCACAAATGTATATCAATTAATTGAAGAAATCTGTGGGGACAGCTGTGGGGCATTCATAGATTCTGGAATGAATCATTGGAAAAAGCTGTCCGTTCTCTCTGTTCTTGCTCTCAGCAATTTGATTCAAACCCTACATTCACCCACCTCATACTCTTGTTTGAAACCATAGCCTTCTGCAGTCTTCATCTGATTGATGTGCTGCAGCAGGTCAGCCACGCGCACAGCTGGATGAAGCTGTCCTGTGTGATAAGGCGAGCCTTTACGCCCACACTGTCTCCGGGGCGAGCCACCAAGAAGACTGCTGGACTCGTTCATAGAACTGCGCGGATCACCTGAGGAGATACATTCAAAGACACAGATACACTTACATGTTCAACTACTCTGAGGTGTTTAAAAAGGAAATTGTCATGACACCAAAAAAAAATTCATGTACCATGGGCATTGTTTCTTTCAGCTCCTCTGTAATTATGAATTCAGAAACATGATCTTGGCGATTATTATAAATTCATGACTTCAGCTGTGCATGAAAGTAAATTAGCAGCGAGAAGTAAGGAATGCCAGGCCCAGGCAGAATGTATACAGCAGAACATGCTGCAGACTCAAGAGAGTGGACGAGACAGCTTTGAGACATGTCATTAAAGCTTCATTTTGATCAAGAGAACTCCTCCTTCAAACATCAACTATTAATCGTTTGTTGAATCAAACAGTTTTGATCCAAATAAATTATTTTGTATTTTTGCCCCAATTTCCACAAAGAAAGACAGCTTTAAATCAGATGGCTCATACTCTCTCCTCTCTCCTCTCTCTGTCTCTGTCTCTGTCTCTCTCTCTCTCTCACACTCACACACACTCACACACACACACACACACACACTTACACACTTTTCCCTCCCCCTCTTTCATATGTGTTGAATTTGAACGCATAAAGAAGGTTAAACCCTTACCATATTGGTGAAGGTTGCAAAACTCTCTATTAGTACCCTTAGATTCAGAGGAAACATTGGATGAGCAGGTGTCTATAAGTAATACATTTACAATAATCAGTCATACCATTAAACTGCCTGGCTAATATTGTGCAAGGTGCCTTCCCCCAGTGCTCCATGGTCGTGTTCTAATGCACACATTCTAGTTGCTTCAGTAAGTTGACAGGAGCCAGCATGGGTACTGTGACAAGTCAGAGGCTACACAGCCCCACACACAGCAAGGTGTGATGCACTTAGAGTTCTAACACTGTTTTTATCAGAGCCAGCATTTACATTTTCAGCTATTTGTGCTACAGTAGCTTGTCTGTGAAATCAGTCCAGATGGGCTAGCCTTCATGCATATTAATGAACCTTGAGTGTCCATGACCCTGTTGCCGGTTCACTGGTTGTCTTTTTTTGAAATACTTTGTTGGGTACCAACCACTGGGGACACTCTAGACCTGTTGTTTTGGAGATGCTCTGACCTAATCATCTAGTCTTTACAATTTAGCCTTGGTCAAAGCTAGTCAGATCCTTATGATGTCCCATCACCTTCAAGTACTGAGTGTTTACTTGTTGCCTAATATATCTGACCCCCTGACAGTTAATCTGTCAGTGGTTTTAATTTTGGGGATATTTAGATATGTACCTATATGTGTTTGAGGTCACTTTTCCAATCCCTCTGAAATATAAGAAAATTGTAGTCAGGAGGTGATTTTGCTCCTTTGGCGTCATTTTGTTCATGTACTGCCATAGCAGCCCAGCTATATGTAGCAGCACCATGGCTATAGAATTGGAGCTACCAGACGGTGATGCAGACAAGTCGAATCATTAATTCTGTGACTTTCCAGAAAGGCTAAACAGGGTGCAAATGACCTAAACTGCAACAGGAGAGATTTTCACTAAGGTGTAAGTCAGAGCTCAGAACTACATGACTTGTAAGGTGTATCTGAGTGGAACTGGGGGAAAAAAAAACCCAATTCATTTTTTTTTTCAGTAATGTGCATGAAAATCATGAGTGGTTGCTGGAAACTGTGAAGTAGGAGTGCATGTCTGTTGGCTTATTTCAAACAGTGCTACCTTTAATGGTGAGTTTGTCTGAATGTATTTAGAATTGAATACTGATTTCTGTATAAGGGTTTGAACCAGAGGTGGTTGTCTCACTGATAATGGCTTTTCTGAGTTAAGACTCCTGACTCAATTCAACTGGCACAAAATGGCATGGCAGCCCAGCATGCCAGCAAAAGTGTGATGTTTGGACAAGGAAATGTCAAATAAAATTGCATTGTTATAAAAAATATATAAGTAAATGTAGTTAAACCAAATCGGAACAGAAAAGGATAATGTCCAGCTGTATTTACTCCGTTCAATTCAATAATATTATAGCAACAAAAATGTATTCAGATAAAGGATTACCCCCTCCTATAAATCCTTGTAAAATCAGGTGTGACTAACCGCCTGCTACATTGCACACCAAGCTAATTGTCTTCAACCTCTGAGTTGTTGTAATCATTTTGATTAGTTCAGCCAAAAACTGTTTCTGGACTATCTGCATTGGTAGTGCAACTGACAGCAATCAGCTAACTATGGTACAGTTAAAAGATCTCAGGGATAAAGTTGTGGACAGAATCGAGTCAAGGTTGTACCGTGTACCTATGTCAAGAAGAAAGTTCTCCACAAATGTGGGTTGTATAGAACAGATGCAAAGAAGACAATCCTTAAGAAAAGTTGTGATTGAGCTTTAATAAAATGCACCTTGAAGGTTCTGAGGCCAAGTGGAAAAGGTGTTAAAGTCAGATGAGACACAAATTGAATTATATTGTTTACAAATCAAACAAACTCTACATTTGAAAAAAGGCCAATGCAACTCAATATCCAAAGAACACCTTATTAGCTGTAAAACAGGAAGGTGGTAGCACCCTGTTGCGAGCATGTTTATCTGCAGCAGGGACCAGGGCACAGGTCAGGATAGAAGAAAAAATGAAGCAAAATAACATCAGATTCTTGAGGAAAACCAGCTGCCCTCTGCTAGAATATTGTCAGTGGGAAGAAGATTCACCTTCCAATAAGCAAAATTGACCACACATTGCCTGAAGAAGAAAAGCTGAATGTCCTTACGTGGCCTAGTAAAATTCCAGACTTTAAACCATATAGAAAATCTGTGAAATGGAGATCCATCAACCATCACCGTTTGACTGATCTTCAACAGTTCTGTGAAGAACAGTGACCCAATGCTGCACAGTTTAGATGTTAGAGAAATATCCCGACAGACTCAAGGTAGTAATTAAAGCAAAAGGTTCCTCCACAAAGTCCTGGCATCTAAATAAACCTACATCCATCTCTGGCTCTGGCTTTTCAATTTTTATTGTTATTTCTTTTCTGAACTGTTGCTGTCATATCTTTGACTTAGGTGTTATAAGCTACATTGAATAAATATAGCTGAAAAAAATATTTTTTGTATATGTCTTCATTATAGTATTTTAAAGGGGATGAGCCTTTTCTATGCCCTTCGGAAAAAATCTCCTATTTCCTACAAAATCACTTTTCAGACTACACTGTCAGAATAAAACTATTTATCAGGTACATTTTAGTCCAGTGATTTAATGTAGGTTTTAATCAGTGTAAAAGGAACAATAAGGTATATTATAT
>JBBMFX010000007.1:13488764-13500669 GCA_037832545.1 Rhabdalestes septentrionalis | reverse complement strand
ATGTATATTTAAAGCACTCTATATGTGCTTATGTTCTTGTGCCTGATGGATATGTGTATGCCTTTGTGTGCATGTGTGTGTGTGTGTGTGTGTGTGTGTGTGTGTGTGTGGGCAGATGTCTCTTACTGCGGGTGCTGCAGGTGTGGGCATCCATAAAGGACAGAGCCATTCTCTCGTCCTCCTGCAGCGTGCTCTGGTCAGCGAAGCTGCGCTCCATTGAGCCCATCATATTACTCTTCTCCTGCCTGTATGTAATAGGAGTCTTATTCATGTTCACCGGCTTCCTACTGATAACACAGAGACAGAGGGAGTGTGAGAGGGAAGGAGGAAGAGAAAGAGAGAGAGAGGGAGAAAGAGAAAGAAATGGAACAAGAGAAGAGCAGAGGGAGAAAGACTGTTACTCCACTGATGTGCTCTCTGAACAGCATTATGCTAAAGCAATGGGAAATGATGGTGTGCAATGGAGGAAAAGCCACTTACGGATAGTAAGAGTAAGAGTAGTAGTCCCTTCTGGAGAGGAGAGAAAAGAGGAGAGAGAGAAAGAGAGAAGAGAAAGAGAGAGAGAGTAAGAGACAGAGAGAGAATAAGGGAGAGGGGACATGAGATGCAAGCATTGCCAGTGCTCTGATTAGTGTGAAAAATGGCAGGCTGTCAGAGGCTTGCTTTGGCCACGCCAGCAATGTGACACATGCAGAACCTAGGCGGTGACAGACACAACTGCAGCCAAAGCAGATATGGCCTAATCAAATATGTTGCCTTGTTAGCTTTTAATGAATCAACCAAACGTTTTGCTGCCAGAGAGAATTTTGCTATCACTAGCCACAGAAGCAACTTCACGGTGGCTTAGTAGCATAATCGCTCCTAATGTCTGAGACTCAGAAACACTGAAATATTCAATTATGTACTTTAAGCACTTTTTTGTATATTTCCAAACAACAAATCCAATTCCATTCCCTTATTTCCAAATGGTGTTATTTTATAGCCCATGTGCAACTATTTAATGCAGAGCCCAAAAATAAAACAGCTTTATTTTTTCTCTAATAACCTGATGTTTCAAAACCATTCTCATTTACTTTTAGTCAATCATTACAATGTGAGATAGAGTGTGGTACTATATTGTTTAAAAGCTCTCGCTTTTGGCTTGTGTCTACCACCGAATTGCAGTCATGATTATACTAGTGGAAACACATGACCTTGAGTGTTGTACGGTTCTTATACAACAGCTCTACAAAATAAAGAAACAAGTGAAGCAAAGAAGCCATGAGCATTTAATTCAAGGTGGAAAAATAGGTTCAGCATACGGTGTACACCTGTGGTCACATTCATCTTCAGAATATGACCAAACAGGCTGCAGCTCAAGTGATGTCTCAGAAATCTAATATGTTCATTGTGAATGTACGTGCTTAAGTGTAAAATTAACTTTGGTTAACCACAGGGTAAAATGAGCCAGTACTTAATAACTCATGCTGAATCAGGTGTTATCAAAAATAACAGCCCAGGTAGAACACTTCTCACACTTATTCAGGTCACATTGTTGGAATCAACTGTTGTGTAAATGTAAATATACGTTAATTAAATTGTCATTTTATGACTGTGTGTACATTTGAAAACAATAGGCCCTTTTCACAGGACCCAAAAATGCGTAGAAGGCATCACAGCCGTCTCTTCCAGCCTCAGATATTTCAGCATTTTACAATCCAACATGGAAAAGGTTTCAAGTTCTTCTTTCCAAACAAGAATGAAATCTGAGAATGTGGCCAAAACAGGGAACACTCAACAACACAGGATTCCAAGATGAAAAAAATATATCAATTCTTCATGGAGGAATTCTTTTATAGATATTCGGGCCAGAAAATATTAGCTAACATTATTGGTGAAGATGTCTGTGTACTGTATTTTCAGGCCTTATAATCCATCTAATAGTTCTACGGGGGAAAGGTGATGGATAGATGAAGACATTATTACTGGTAGTTAGTTTTTGCAAATGTTAACAAAATAACATACCGGCAGGGGGTCATGCTGCATATCACGGTCCATAGGGCTACAGCAGATGTTTTCACCAGCCACTGGTTCCAGTAAATGAACATCTGTTCCCTGTCGAATGTTTGCCCTCTCAAAAGACTTTGAGAGGGAACATGAAGTCTGTTCCACAGGACGCGGCCGGGAACAGCACCGACTTTCAAATGGGAACTATCCTTCAATGTAATCTGCACTTTTGTGTGCTGACTGCTCACAAAAGTACTTCCTCTCCACATGACAAAATGTTCTCTTTGATCCCCTAAACTGGGGTATAGTTGTTTTTGCTTTGAGTTTGAACTCTTGTTTTAAAGTTGTACAATCATTGTTGGAGTTAATGGATAAAAAGTACTTCTAGCAACAAAAAAAAAGAAATTGTGAAAAGGGCCTATAGCAGTGCAACAATAAAGGATGATGCCAAGAGCCCTCATTTGCTGATGCAAATAAACTTTACTATAACATGAATGTGGCTTAACTATTTTGGTGTCAGACCCAAATGAGTTAAAAGGGGAAACCGATTCCATTTCTAACTGTACTGTTGCCAGGATGAGCTACTATTGTCATTTGTCATCATTGTTCAATTCCTACAATATCCCACCATCAAGTAGTACAATTTGTGTGATCACAAGATAGCCAGTGGCTTTGCTCAGATTGGTGGTGTGGATGACACTCTAGATACATGCAGTGGATCATAGGCCATTCCTCTCATCAGCACCAAGATCCAGAGATGTATGGAGAAGCATGCTAATTATCTCCAAAAGCACACCTTTTCCCACCCAATTATCAGCTTGTTTCTGGGTCAGGCCGATGCCAGGCTGGGCCTAATTAAGTGAGTAATTGAATTGCACCTCTCCTTAATTAAATATTTCACACCCAGATAATCTCAGAAGATGAAAGCCCCACACTCCTATGACATGGGAGACTGATAACAGCCAGCCTGCACTGCTGTCTTTAGTCATAGTTTGTGATAAACAGCTGGCTTCCAGCATTTAATCTACAGGTCAAACCATGACAGACCCAATCTGCATCTGAAAATCAGAGAATCTGGGCTTGGATAAAGAATTTCTATTTTCTGCTTTCACTCCAAAGCAAAGAGAATTAACATTGAGTTATTCATATCTATAACCACAGAAACATTTTAACCCTGAGTTGTTTACAAACTTCTTGCAGAGCACACTTTATGGTTTACAGCAAAACACAACCTGCGGTACCGCAGGTCTAATATGGGCTAGAGGTTATATGGTTTGTGTGATTCTCACCCTTTCTTAATGATGATGATAATGGCCCCCAGCAGTAGAATGAGGACCACCAGTCCCCCTGCACATACACCCAGAATCAGGCCCATCTCCTCTGAGTGCTGGGACACCTCCAGAGCCCGTCGGTGGTCTTTACAGGCCGCTGGGGAACACAAATTTAGAGAAGCACGCAAACATTGAAAAATGTGGACAAAAACATCTGTATATAAATACTGAAATACGTTCACGTGGACCATGGGATTGAAAAAAATATATAAATATAAACAACAAAACATAAAATAAAAAACAGTTGTGTAGATTTGAAGTTAAGGGTGCAATATAAAGCTGGTATTTCTGAACCGAAACAAGTCTCCAGTTAGAGAGCACGCTACCCTGTGGTCAGTGACAGAGCGCGCAGACTGTAAAGGCACATACTCTTGTGTCATTTCAAACTGGACATAATGATTACTGTTAAACCCTTTATAGAGTTAGAGTTAGATATCTAACTCACCCTCTTTCACAGTTATTGCAAGGATGGAAAGCAAACGTTACTGAAATTATTGCACAAATGTTGGATGCTTTCTTGTTGCTTCATGCAAATGGATCGATCCAAAGCCATGGAAAAAATTGTGAACCGCTGAGCTACATGGCCAGCCCTATTTATTCAAAATTTCATTCATGTTATATGTACTATCTGGACTTTGAACTTCAAGAGTGGACCTGTCCCATTTAGTGATAGACCCACTAACCTTCAGCTAGCAAAGGGGATATGTTGAATGGGCCGGGTTGTGAAAAGTAGGGAATATGTGCCCTCCCCTCTTCCCCGGTCAAAACTATGCCACTGGACAAAATTAAGCCTTTTAGGTGTGGCAGTTTCTTAGAATACAAGAGGTACTGGTACTGATACTGTTTCCGCTAGAAGGAATGCATCAGCTACATCCAAATGACTATTTATCCCCTGCTCCTGTCTGCACTGACAGCGCAGTGGTATGGGTCACCTCACACTGTGATTCGCCACAGGAGCGCCGGACTCTTATTCACACATGACAATGAGGCTGCTTGATCGAGAAGTAAGCACAGAGTACGTACCTGCATGTAATGAAGCAAATTAACCTGACTGCACTTCAAATGCCTTCGGTCAGCTGAATAGGTGTGTGTGTGTGTGTGTGTGTGTATGTGCTAGAAAATGAGTGGCTTAGGTAGAAGCTGCAACTCTTTTGCCTATAAATAAAAAAGCAATACATTCTATTCTCTTCCTCTCACAGATGTTAGCAGGGAAGGTTGACGATCCAATCTGAAAACATGCCATTCTAAGTCACTTAAAAGAAAAATGCATGTGTTCCAGGCAAGGTAAGGTGGATGTGCCAATCAAATTCTTTTCATCACTCTTTGACAATGCCCTTGATTACCAAGACATTAGAGGACAAATGTACGCTACTGAACCCAGAACTCAACTGAGTCTTCGCATTGAAGATGATAAAGGTCATTTTATAAAAAAGGTTTATTATTAAGTTATAGATATGCCAGTGTAGGATAAACAACATGACTGTATAAATGATGGATGGACAACAGCCTGAAGCACAGACTATTCCTGTTCAGATCCTGTTCAGCTCTATAGAAAATCTGTGCTAGATTCAGAAATCATTGCTCATCTGGAATCCAGACTAGTATGAATGATTAAAACAGGATAAAATTCCATTATAATGGGACAAAAAAGTGTAAAACAATAAATAAATGCATAAGTACAAGTGTTTCCTTTATTACCCGTTTCAAGCAGATGTTAGGTGTGCAAATGCTTATGGAATATCAAGCTAAACTGACAGTCTACTCATTCTTTCCTTAGACACAGCCTTGTGTATTAGTTTGGACATCCCTGGTCAGTTTAAATGATGTATATTTTCTGTGTTTAAATAAGATACCCATCCTCCATAGAGAAACCCCTTCTGCACAATTTAATACGCAAGCATTGTTCAAACAGTGAATTTATCAAACTGAAGAAAAAAAGAACATTAAAAGTTTTTTTTTCCCCAATATGTTAAGCTCAGCAAATAAATAGAACTTGTGAATTATTTAAGTGTGTTGCCCGTGTGTTGCATGTGACTGTACTTACATAGAGATTATCCAGGGAGTATAATTAAAGATACCCTTTAGTCTTTGCCAACCTGCTGAAAGTCTAACACTAACATCTGGTTCATTTGCAAACTCTCTCCAGTGGTCTGCACTTATGCAAAGAGCTCCTTTGTCATGAGGCTAGTGATCTAGTTTCCTTGGCTGCTCTTAGCATTTCCTGAAGGCCCCGGTGGCCCGAAAGCTTGTGGAAAGCCTAGGGAGGGAAAGTCAGCTTGTGCCTGTGGAAAGAGGTCTGCTTCGGAGCTCTCTGCACAAGGCCAGGCCTAAAAATACAAGGGTATGGATGGAGGGATCTGGGGCAAGGGAAAAAGCATTAAAACATGGCTATGTTCCAGCTCCATGCCCAAGGCCTTTCTACAACTTTCTCCATTCTCCTGGGGCAGCAAACATTGTGAGAAAATGCAGTTATCTTCACCAAGAGATAGCAATGGTGGTAAGTGAAGTACTGTCCCACCTAAATATTCTACAGGCTTTTACTCCGCTCCAAACAAAATTTTATTCAGAAAACAATAACAAGCAAAGTCAGAGCAATAAAAGTTGCAGGCTAGACTCTGGAGGAGCTCTGAGATGTAAATATACTTTCAGCATACATTTGAGGCTTGTGCCTCCATCTAGCTGACTGCTGTTACAACAGACTTAACGTACTTCAACTAACTTTCATTTACTTTTGAAGGCCAAAGCAAATGACAGCAAAACTGCCCAACTTTAGTAAAGTGAATGGAACACATAATAAGCTGTACATCCATGTTTAATTCTCTACATATGATTAAATATTTCCACACACAGCTCGTAAACTGCTGTAATGGCCATAGAGCGCCCGCTAGAGGCTGCACTGGGGTACCTGTTGTTTTCGTTTAGGAGTCTCTTATTTTGAAATATTGTATGTTTGTGTCTGTGATTACAGTCAGCTTTCCTGTGTTTTGTTTGGAGTGATTGGGGACTATGATTGGTTTATATCTAAGAGTGTTTTGTATTTACGTTTCAAGTGTTCATGTTTAAGTTGCTGGTTTGCTCTCATCAATGCCCTCACCTTTCCCGCTCTATGTGTTTTTTAGTTATGCTTTGTGTTTACAGGCCCACATGCCTATTTATGTTTTGTTGTAGAGTCTGTGTCCAAATAAATACCATCTTTAAACATGCGCCTCGTCTCACTCCCTGTGCACCGGCAGCCGTGACAACTGCTCGTTTTGATTTGTACTTATGCCTGAACACTGGCGAATAACGCTGAGTATTTCTGACCCTGATGGAGAACTCGTGTTGAGGAATATTGAAAAATCTACACTCTGATGAACCAGATGACATCCACTTCTTACCCATTTGTCCAAGTGTCACACACGCACACACAGCCGATACCGTTCATTCCAATGTTTTTGAAGATTATCAATTTAGCCTGAGACAGACTGAGGTATGCATACAGCCCCCGAATCTGAAGTGCAGTTGAGAAAGTGAACCAACTTTCTCACTTCTTCTCTCTCCATTTTAACCCAGTATGTGTTTCTCACTGTAGGAATTTGTATCATAACCTCCGAATCATCGTACCTTAATGACAGATCAAGACATGCACTGTGCATGAAATACAGAAGTGGAAACATCCATTAACATTTGCTGTGCATCTGATCAGATTTTCGATGTCGTGCCACATTTCCTTTTTGAATATCAATTAAGCCAAACATGAGCATGAAATTTGTTTCGAGATTAATGCGAGCACCTGCTGAGTGCCCCAAAATGGAAATTGGCACTTAGAGAAGAAATGAGAGTCTATTGTTGTGTGAAGACTGCCAAGGGACCGTTAATTAAACTGTCACCTGAAAGTTGAAATGGAGGCCGTCGCTGCTTGGTTGTGTAGGCCTGTGCAATTTCACAATGCTTTGAACACATTACGGGGGCGACACAGGCATTGTTCTTCCTTACTCTTTGCTCAGACAGATTCATACAGCAGATGGAACAAAATGACCCAGGGAGTAGATTATTTAAAACCTGTATTCATTCACTGCTCTGCATCTAAACATGACAACACAATGTGATGCAACACGATTATAATACATGGCAATACTATCCAGGTAAATATAACAACATTTCTGGAAAAAAGTCTGGATTTAGATTTTTATTAGTAGATATTCATCATATATTCTGAACCATGAAATTTAAAGTTTTTGACATAGTTTATAATACAGACAACATATTCGGACACACAATCTAAATTTTATGTACATTTATTGTAATAGATTTCATTTATGACATTGTATTTATATAATAGTATTTTAGGTCAATATGATTAAATATTTATCAGCTAATCACTGCTGTGTTTTGTATTTTAGCTCCCATTTTGATTTGTGCTTAACCAATGGTTTGAACAAAATAAATGGTAGGGGAAAAAAAGAATCAGATCCCCCCACAACTTACTACTATAACTTACTATACACACACTTCAGACAATGTTTGACAGCAGTGTAGGAAAAACAACAGCTGTAACCTGTGTACTTGTGGGCCATAAATAAACAGTATAATAATTTACTGTGTCAATATCTGTATCAAGAAAAAGATTGTAAACATATTCTGGGCAAATTCAACAAACCATCAGGACTCTGTATCAGTATCTGATGTTTGTTTTCCCCTTTAGAATGGGAAAAACAAATCCGAATCTTATAAGGGAACAAATATGTGTATGTTGGCATTCAATATGACTATATGGTTTATTCTACTCTTCATCCACCCATCCCTCCATCCATTCACCTACATGCTTTCAGTTTCTCATACAGATTATGTCAAACAAGGACATGAGAAAATGAAAAATGCTAAATGAAGATCACAGTTTTTAAATTAACTAAAATAATTTTTACTTTATGATTTAAAAACCTATTTAAAAAGTCTTGCAGAATGCAGTATATAGGAACATATTTCTGTTACAAACTGCTGCACTTCGACAGAAACTGCACTTCTAGCACAGCTAGTTCTTCATTCAGCCAAAACAGCTAAACTCTGTCTTCTAGATCTTTCTGCAGCCTTTGAAACTGTCAATCTATCAGATCCTCCTAGCTTCACTCAACAAATTGAACTATCTGGTTCTGCTTGGCAATGAATTGTATTCTACCTCAAGGGTCACAGTTACCAAGTGTCACCTGACTAAGACTTACCATTGGTGTTCCCCACGGCTTAGTTCTTACCACACTTCTCTTTTTCTTATTCATTTGCTAATGTTTGTGGTACTATATCTTCATTGTGTTTCTCCTACCACTGCTATGCTGATGACACTTGACTCATCCTCTCCTTTCCTCCCAGTGACTCTCAGATCTCAGCCAAGATCTTTGCATGTTTGAATGACGTTTCCTCCTGGATGACAGTGTATCACCCGAAGCTAAATCCCAGCAAAACAGAGCTCCTGTACATCCCAGGAGATGCATCCTCAAGACCTGACCTGGTCTTTAAATGCTGTGAATACTCCCCTATAAAGCATAAAATCGTGAGATTCTGTTTGATTATGAGCTCTCAATTTTCTCTCATACTAACAAACTTGCAGGTAGCTGTTAAATCAGGGGAAATCATTTACTCCTCATCACTGATGACACTCAGATACTCATCGTTACTTGTCATCTCAACACTAGATGACTGTAACTTGCTCCTGGCTGGCCTTAGTCTGAACAGTACCTCTACAGAAGATTCAGAATACAGCAGCACATCTGGTCTTCAATACACTAAAAAGTCTTCAATACATTAAAAACTCCACTACAGCAAATATTTCACTGGCTTCCTGTGGCTTCTCAAGGTAGGTTTAATACTTTAACACTTGCCTATAAATCTAAAAACGGTCCAGCTCCAACTTACCTATTAGTGCTGATCGGGTTCTACCCTCTTAGAGCATCAAGCAGAGCTTGACTTGACCCACCTCTTCTCAAATGTTCAAGATATGCCTCACGACTTTTCTCAGCTTTGGCACAGATGTGGTGAAACATCTTTCCCCTGACCATCAGAACTGCTGAAACCCTCTCTGTCTTCAAACAGGGAGTGAAGATCCACCTCTTCTGATAAGAATTACATGTGCATGTAACTCAATTAACACAAACAAATTCTGCCCTGGTGGAGTACTAACTCAATCTGTGGTAGAATCCTATTTTACTGGCAGTTCTCGATTTCAAATCTAGATTGACTAGTTTGAGGGACAAAGCACCTTGTGGACTACAAAGCACCCATTTACCCTGGACAAGAGCATCTGCCAAAAGCAATCATTGTAAATGTAAGGCATGTAAAATTACTTAAACTCAAAAACACTGGATGTCTTCAGAACATGAACTAAGTTTGAGAGATGGAAAATTTGGATCATTATTTTGCTGCACAACCTAATTGTACTTCAGCTTTCGATTACAGATTGATGACAAATCCTTACTCCTGCAGGATTTTCTGAAGCATCCGCACACCATCACACTAACACTGCCACGTTTTGACTGGGTGACAGCAGAGACATGGTCTAGCACTGCAGGTGAAGCAGACAGCTGTTCACAGTGAACTACTGTGCTAATTTCATTACGGCTCTCACCATCGCGGTCTCCTGACAGGCTGTGTGTTTCTAAGCAGTTTGTTATTAGACAGGGATCCAGTATTACACATGTGGAAAACAACATGAGGGTCGCAAGACACGACTGGAAAGTTTGGGTTCCGAACATATAAGTTCAAGAAATAAAAGCCCTGCCTCTCCCCCAGGTTTCCCTTCTTTACGGCAGTGTTCTACAGTGTGATGCTTTCTTTTTAGGGAATGCTGTGTAAGCTTTACATCAGCTTTAAAAGGACCTCTGCCTCCCAATATATTCCACCTTCGACTCCTTAATCCACAAAACAATGTTCCAAAAACCTCATGTCTTTATTTCTGGCAAATGTAAGATGAGTCTTTCTGCTCCTTTTAGTTGGTGTCTTTCACCTTGTCACACCCCCATAGGTATTACAGTTGCCCAGCCTCTTTCTAATGCTAGAACCATGAACACAGATGTTATATGTGATATGTGAGTTCCTTTTTTTGAGACCTCCTAGGTGAGTAATTACTGTGCTCCTGGAGGGATTTTGGTAGGCCAGCCATTTCTGGGAAGATTATAAGTAGATTTGTAACCCTTGCTGGACAAATAAGTTTAAAGTTTCACCTTTCTGAACATTTCTTTTGATCCTACCATACAGTTTTATTATTAGCATCTTTTGTTTCTTTTACCTTACACTGCTGGAAAGGTTCTATTTACGTGAAGTTTAGATTCAACTGGTCAGGCAGTAATCATGTCTGAAAGTATTAATTGGTTGCTTTATTCAAACAAGGAACAGCAGGTGTGCACCTTTTTTCAGTAATGAGATGCTAATTTAAACATTGTATTTTGTCTTCATCCAGGTTGTGTTTTCTCAAATAAGTATTAGTTTGAAAATCCAAAAAGTAAGTGTGACTAATATGCTAAAATAGGGCAGCATGGTGGCAAAGTGGTTAGCTCACAGCAAGAAGGTTCTGGGTCTGATTCTCAGCTGGGGATCATTTTCTGTGTAGAGTCCAAATATATGCACATTAGCTGAAGTGGAGATACTAAATTGGCCTTAGGTGTGTGTGTGTGTGTGTGTGTGTGTGTGTGTGTGTGTATGTGTGTCTGCCCTGTACTGAATAGGCTCCAGTGCCCTCTGCAACACTGGTTAGTATAAGTGGCTCTGATAATGAATGAATGCATAATATGCAAAAACAGAAGAAATAATGGCACAGTAACATAACTGGCTTAATCTCGTCAAATCATTAAATTTGTTAAGTGTTTTGTCTGTTTATTGCACCGGGTGAGAGAGGAACAGGAACGACATTTTGGTCTTCAATATGTTGAGGTGTGATTAATCATAGTCCATCTGTACTGTGTGTTTGTGTGGCAGATGGAGGATAAGACGGTTCCAAAATGGCTACCCTTGCCACTTGGCTGCTCTGAAGGCTCCTTTCCACCTTCATTACTCAGTCAAACAAAAGAGGATCCCCCACCACACATGCACACTTGTACACAGACACACATATACACCCTCCCAACAAACACCCAACCATTTCAAAGTCAGTTTAGCCCCAAGGGTCAGTAAACCCTAAGAGAGCACTGAGAGCTATAAATATGGTTGCCCCAGTGTGGCGCTCTGACAGCGCTCTACAGGGGCCAGAGGAGGCCTTTGTTGTCATCTGGATGGGTGTTCATGCCTCCTGCTCTTTTTCATGTTTGTGAGAAGGATGTGACAGGCCTGGGCCTCGTCATATTGATGGGTACAGGTGTGTGTATTAGGGCTGTTTGATGTGGAAGGTTCACTTGTGAGCAGATGGGACGTGAGTGCTCATTTCGCGGTCCTGTTGCTTGTGTGCCTGTACAAGCCTGGCCACTAGTGAGCAGTGTCCTTTGATACAGCATGATCCCCTGCTGCCTGCACCCAAAACAAACATGATGAAAGGCTGACCTGTGCTCTTTTGCTGTTTTCTGCCCTTTTGTCTTCTGCATGTGTGGGTGTGTGTGTGTGTGTGTGTGTATGTGTGTGTTTGAGGAAGG
>JBBMFX010000007.1:13448607-13470547 GCA_037832545.1 Rhabdalestes septentrionalis | reverse complement strand
GGTAGGTGGTGCCAGGATGCAGGTTGGAGAACATGTGGTATGTTTCATTTCTCAGCTTGGAGACAGTGCGCCGGGGGCCTGGCACATTGATGCCAGGGTCAGACGACTCAATGCTCTGGTAGCTGATCTGGAATTAGACACATTAAGCCAAATGAAATGACTCATGCTGCCATGACTTGATATTTGGCACACAACTACAGAGTAACTTCTACAATGTTGCGGCTTCAATCTCTGGTACAATTATCATGCTGCTGTCATAACTCGTGGTCCAAATATGCACAAGGCAGCAAATATAAAATTTAGCTTAAAAAGCACTAAGGACATTCAGGCTTCAGATGGCTGCCATTCCTGAGCTGTACCTATGTGCCTTACAGTTTTCATGGTTTTATAGATATGTCAGGATTTGTCACTATCACAATAAATTATATGGTAATATTATTTTCTGAGCATATAATGGATACTGTCAGTGATTAAAAACATCATTCAATAAAAATAATTCACAATTATATTTTTCATATTATTCATAGTGGCACCAGTGTTTTTTTGTTGTTGTTTTTGTTTTTGGTGCCCAATCAACTTATCACTTGTCAGGAAAAACAAATATCGTGAAATATTGCAAGGCATAGAAAAAAGTATAGTGATATTAGTTTATGGGAAAATCACCTCCTATTCAAATGAGATAACTAATGTTAATGAATGAGATGATCAGTTATCCAGAGCAATGTACATGGGTGTTTTGTATTTGAGAAAGAAGACATGTCCCTCATATTAGTAAACGTCAGCACTTAGAACAATAACTTCACAAAGGACTCTTCAGTCACTGTTTGAAAACATCAAGGGACTCAGCAAAAACGAGTCTTGATGCATGATCTAGCAATTGAGTAGAGATGAGGTCAAGCAGGACTGAGTTTGATGATCTGTGGTTTTGTCCTAGCTTATAGGTATGAACGGTCTACACCATTTTTGGATTTGAGGGTAAACATTAACGATTGTAAGGTTTTAAAGCTAATCTTGTGGCTAATCAGTGTATATCTGCCAACTGAGTCTACAGAACACTTCACACTCTACGAATGCCTTGACTGCTCAACCATATGTAGGGATAAGGGTAAATGTGTAAACTGGATTTGTTTGCCAATAACTTCTGCATCATTTTTACATTTCACACTTTGTTATGCTAAAGTTAGCATAACAAATATATGATAATATGAATATACAGCTCACCCATAAAGAACAGGGCATGATGATGCATAAGGCATCTGAGTGTTACAGAACCCCAGCAATGACAGATGGCTTCACTTTATTTATTGCCTTTTTGATACAGAGTAAGGGCTGGTGGCGATTAGCACAGAGTGCTACACAATACCCATGGGCATCTGATAAGTGTGTGGAGAGGATTTGGAAGCGCTCGATGCCTCTTCACACAGCCCCTTTTGTGCTCTCCATATAGAAGGTATGGAAGATAGCAGTGGGAGTGAACCAGGAGGACCTGCCAGCCCCCAAGAGCCTGCCGTCCCACTCGATGGGGCTCAGAGAAAAGCGGTCAATGCCATAATCTGAGAGCAATAAGGGGGGGATTTCGCCCAGTGCCATATAAAGCTCTGCCTTTTCTCTCTCTTTCCTCTTTTTTTTTTTTTTCTCTCTCTCTCTCTCTCTCTCTCTCTCTCTCTCTCTCTCTCTCTCACTTTCTTTCTCTGTCTCTCTCTTTCATACGTTCTCTTTGCCTGGAGATATCCGGATGCTTCTGCCACAAAAAAAGAAAAAAAATCCACCCCAGCCTCCACTTTATATGTCAAGCTACAAATCCCATTTAATAACATCCTTGAGATGACATTGAAAGATGCAGGGCCTTGCAGGCTCAGGGACAGAGAGGGTGCAGCTAGCGAGGAGAGGTAAATCCGAGCAGCGTGATAGGTGAAAACTGCACAGGCGGCGAATGGACACTCGATGGAAGAGGTGACATTCAACAGGAAGGGGTGACCAGACAACTCTGCCAACTTCATCTGCACCATAAACAAAACAGACCTTCAATCTAAAGGTGAGACAGTTTAGTGTCTGACAGAGACAAAGCTATTTTGGTGACAGAGAGTCAAGGCTATGGGAGATGTGTGACAATGCTACAGCTGCTGTGAGCACAGTGAGAGAAGAAATGTTGAGGAACCGAGGACCAGAGAGGCAGAAGCTGGTTACAGAAGACTAGCTGGAGGTGCACCAAGCTCACACAACATGGCTGTGGCTGATTAAATAGACTTCACTAAAGACAGTACAAGTTTGGGCAGTTTTTTCTGTTCCTGGCCATTTGTTTTGCCACATCTGCAGTACATCACACATTTGCACTGGCAAACAAACATTCCAAAACCTTGCACATCATGAACAACTAATAAGGACTCATCAAAATATACATTTACTTCAGTTTATGTTTGTATATCCCTGTAAAGCAGACTTTGGATGAGATATTCAGTAGCTCAACATAGTTGGTACAAGAGGGACTAATTAGAGAAGGGCTGCTGTTCCAGCTCTAAAGCTACAGGCAGAATGTAGAGCCAGGCCCCAATCAAAGATTTGAACATGCTGATGAACCTCAATAGTGCCTAGACTCAGTCATAAAAAGACCACACAAACAGCAGCCACCTGAGATAGGTCATTTACTATGGGAACATTTGTGACAGACAGCCGTTCATCTGAATAACTCACCAAACTTTAAGGGAGACTGTACTGACTTATTATTACTCTAGACACATATTAATATCAATGAGGTCACTCATAATCCAAGCATTACTTTAGTGTTTACAATCCACTCCCATTAATGGGTTTGCATGCCGTATAATGTTTTGCATTTTATTTGCAATATTTGTCTGGGTTTATGCAAAAGCTGGCATCATTCGGTATTACAAGCCCATTCCCAACCAATACCAAATAACTGTCTGTTTATGTAAATGTCTTTAAAACCTTGACCATGATTGGTCTCAATGTATTGTGCATCATACAGAAATGCTCCTTAATGTTTTGATATAGGGACCATATATAGCCTGTATATGCTAGAATGGTAAATATTAACTCCTTCATGTAAAAAAAAGATTTTATATTCTATGATACTGGAGTGTTTCAACTCACACCAATATACATGTTACCTCAATGTCAAAGGAACAGATCTGTGTCGAGGACCCACTGTACTGCTTGTGAATTCAGGTTTAAGTTGAATATCATGAGTACTAGTACAGGAAATATAATGGCATAATAGCTTAAGTCATGGATGAGTCTAGACCACCCACACAATGGCAACAAAAAGACAGGCACACAGAAACATTTCACTTTCTGTTTGTCCCCACTAATTTGGGGATGAGTGGGAAGGATGGAGGTTGTCAAGAATGTCACAATGTTGATATAACTGACAATTTTCTGCACAAACAACCTTGAACTCTGGTAACTCTATTATGAGAGCAGTGCCCAGTAACTAAAAAACGTTGAGACCAAGTAAGTACAGATAAACTTGTATGGCTTCTTTGTGTTTGTACACATATTTTTGTTTCTATGTTAAAAACGATTTGCAACACACAAAGTACTCTGATAAGGACAGTTAAGGGAATAGCTCATAACACTGGTTTACACAATTCTCTCCTTATTCTAAATGTGTTCAACCAGTCAAGACATTGCAAAGTTAACTCATTTAGATTTGCACTGGACCCATGAAGATTATACAGTAAATGATTCTGTATTACAGGGACTTTCATGAAATGTTAGATATTTAGTCTCATAGCTCCATTTATTTACCAATTTACCAGTATTACTGGACATCCCTTGGTTGATTGACTACATTTTGCAAACCATTTCTTTACTGTGAATGAGAAAGTGCTACACTATACAATTCCAAAGGTGCCTGAAAGATTATTTGAAATATTCCACACACACAAAAAAATCTGTTTACTATAGAATCTTTTTTTTGTATATGGCATGCATTTATATTATTGCTTTGTTAATTTTTTGGAGGGTGTAAAATGTGCATGTCTGTGTAAAATGTGCATGTTACTATTGTTTTATTCACTATTGACCAAAATATACCAATTAAAAATGAATACATATAAATAGTTTATTATCCCTTGGAACAACACAAGACTCTTACATTATATTAAAATTGCAACAATTAAAATAATGATGTCAAGAGGAGTGTATGTGTGACTCTGACTCATTCCATCAGAAAATGAATCAGGAGTGAAGCTGCTGAAATACAACACACAGAAAAGCTGGTATACAGACACTACTGCACTCACAATACATGTGGAGGCATTTATTATATTTTACACAGCTCAAACTGCAATTGTTCATCAAATAATAGAAACCTGTTCATTTACACACACACACACACACACACACACACACACACACACACACACACACACACACGCTGCCGCACATTGTACAAACAGAGAATATAAAAAAATTTAGGGTTAAAAGTGGTTTATTTTTTCCCATGGCTATATATTTTAAGAGTGTAAAAGAGTAATGGACAGATCATTGAAGAACATACCTCATACTGAGTAATGAGACCATTGGGTTCCACTGGTTCCTCCCATTTAAGAAAGATCATGTCATCGAGAGGAGTGAAAGTAAGGGACTCTGGGGCAATTCCTCCAGGAACTGTGAAACAATAATATGTGTGTTAAGACTTAATCATATTGATGTTCAATGTAAAATTGACATTGTGTTTTCATATCTACCTGCACTGGTAATACTGAGAGTTTTAGTTCAGGGGTGATTCTATTTTGTAGCATATTGTCAACATCCCAATACTCATCTGGGCTCAAAGCCATAGCCAAGCATGTTCTTATATTATACTTTGTGGTTTTCAAACCCTAGCAAGGAAAATTGTTCAGCTTTAGTAGGAGGTGAAACAGTGCATGGCCATGAGACCATCTGACAGACACAGAAAGAACAGAGAACCAAGAGGTCCTTAAATCCTTTGTGGGGCACATTGTGTCATCATAAAGCTGATAGATTAAGACAGACTTGCCCACAGCTGAGAGGCACAGCAAATTAGAACCCATCCACTATTTTTAACAGCATTAAAGAAGGAATTGAGACTTACAGCCTGTAAGCTTTGCTAAACTACAGACAGAAAAAAAAATAGTCAACAGTGGGCAAAGCTAGTTTACACTGAAGGGAAGCAATTATGCTATAAAGAGAGCATGCAGTGCAGCACTCTCACATCTGCCGAGCTTCCACAAATGGCAACACAAAGCTGGTATGAGTGACTTGCAATGCAACGCTGAGGTTGATAGCAGGGCTCTTTATTTAGCCCCGAGTTATTGACAATGAGAAAGGAAAGAGAGGTGGAAGACAGAGTAAGACTGCAGAAAGTGGAAAGAGAAACTAGACAGATGAAAAGCTGCAAACTAGCAAAGCATCATTACGGAGTAACATTTTTTTCTGCCATTAAGTTATGGCCAAGTCTACAGAAAAGTCTGTTAGATTATGTGTGTGTGTGTGTGTGTGTGTGTGTGTGTGTGTAGGATATGCTGGAAGGAGCAAACACTAAAACACACTGAATTTATCATTTTCCACGGTGATGGTTACAATAAGGAGTTGCTGATTGGAGCTTTTGAAATTTGCTGATTATTGAGGACTTCTTCTCTTTCTCGCCCTCGCTCACAAACACTTTCACAAATACAATATTATGCACACATACACGCGCACACACGCACACGCACACATACACACACACACACACACACACACACACACACACCAGAAGCTTGTGTTTTGTCTTATATTTCCCCCCATGGAAAAAATGATTTGTCCTTCATCCAGAAATCTGCACGCCACCATGGCCAGATATAATGCAGAAATAAGCACTAAATCTTTCTCTCAAGCTCCTCTGTGAGCCTTTGTGAGAATAATTAATTTTTCATCCACATCCATAGAAGAGTATGTGTCTTTATTATGCTGATGCTGACTGGATCAGAGAGAATTGTTTTTACTGGTGCTTTTCCCTAGCCATGCATCAGGAGATGAATGAAGACAAGTCAGACTGCCAAGCCTTCTCTTCCTCTGCTCAGAGCTGAACACAAGCTTGCCAAACCACAGGAAAAGTTTCATAGAGTAGAGTCTGTTTTAGTTACAGTAAATTTGTGCATGGGAAATCAAGTGTCCCTCACCGTCTTCCTCCGTCTGAAAAGTGACCTCTTTGCCCTCCTTCTTGCCCTCGGTGTTGGCGAGCGCCAGACGGACATGGACGGTGTGGTAGGGCGGCAGATCTCTGAGGGTGAAGCGAGAGGTGTTGCGCTCCACAGCCAGGCACTCTCTGACCGTGGTGTTGTGCCCGCCGCCACCCCCTGCCGTGGCGTAACGGTAGCACAATGAGACCGAATAGGTGTGGCAACGCGTCAGGTTAAAGGCCAGCGGCTCCCACTGCAAGGTCAGCTGACGGGCCTGGACCTCTATTGCCCTAAGACCACGCAGCGCCCTCATTGGCTCTGAGGGAAACAGAGAAAGAGATAAAGAGATAAACAAATTCATTTAACATCTTTAAATTTGAGCTGCTATTGTCATTTCAAATGACTATAAATACACAGGAAATATGTTTTTCATATACAATTTAATATACTGTCTTCCTTTAAACAATCAAAAGAAAGAAACATTGTAGAACGTACTGCATAATATTACATAATTTTACATTTGTGACATGCAGAAAACATGCAAAACCTACATTACAGAGTCTCTTGGAAGATACTATGTGAAGCTGTCTAGGAAAATTGATCCAACATTAAAACCATATCTCTACTTCATCAGTGAGCTGTTCATGGAAAGAGATCCCCACATACACTGCAGAGAAGACTATGTGGTCATTATAAAAATGCACGGATGTATTTAGGTGCTAGCTTTTCACATAGAAATCACAGTGAACTGCAACTGTGCTGTGAAGGTTGCTTTTCAAGGTAGATTACATTACATTTATGACCTAATGTATTTCTTAAGAAAGCAGATTTTCCCCACCAATCTTCACACACGATATTAGAAATGCAAAATACTCGTTTATTGCATTTCATGTTTATTTCATGACTGCATCTGACACGGAATCTTCTCCACAGGCCATGTGTGCCGATGGTTTATGAGAATACACTTTGTCGCCTGTTGGCCACCTGTAGGGGGCCCCATAATGGTCAAAACAAGCTTCGTGCTACCAAGTGTGAAACTCATGCCAATTAACTTAATTAATAGGACAGGCTGTTGGTTGCCCTCTCTCTCTCCCACCATTTCCCGCCTACATGTCGCTGAGCAAATGAAGTCTCTGCCTGCTCCTCACCCAGAGGCCATGTGGTGACAAAAATACAAGCCCCGACCAAGGACGTCCAGTTCTGCCAGTTATTGTTACTGCTGGGTCACTGTATCTGACCAATTATTTTTAGAATGATACCACTTATGCATGGCCTCTGCCGGGTTAATGCTGCCTTTATTTGGCTGGAGAGACAGAAACAGCCATTTCTATTGGCCTGTCTGTAGCCCAAGCATCAGTGGCTGAAGAGACAGAGAGAGCCACTGTTCTGAAGAGCACAGTCAACCCAGTGTTTCTGAGATGAGCTGGGTGAGCAAAGAACACTATTGCACACCATCAATGAACACATTTGTCACGCTCCATTATGAGCAAAATCAATGCATTTTGTCAAACAATATACCGCAAAATGTATTGTTTTCCTTTGCTCTTTTAATAGAGGTGTGGGCTGTGACTAATGGCCTCGTGCAGGAGGTAGTGACAAGGAAGAAAGTATAAGGTTACTGCCCAAGGTCTTTGTTTTTTTCTCGAGAAGCTTCTTCTTAAAAGACATCCATTAACATGCAGGCATTTCACTTAAGAACCGCAGTAAGACATTAAAAGGCTCATGGCTGGCACAATACGGTGGACATGTTACAGTTTCACAAGAACTTTTGAAAGGCCATCATACTACAGAATCCAATAAATGGCATTAAACCAGTACATCCTGTCCCAGTTAAACCAACAAGCCAGTATAGTATACAGTAATCTTAGAAATCTGACATATTTATAGATACTCTGTGGTGGTGTTGGGTGTTTTGGGGTCAGAAACTGAACCGGGATGAATTGGAGTAATATTGCGATTACTGGTGCTAGAAAAGATTTCTGTGGTTTTCTCGGATGGTAAAAAAACAAACAAACAAATGGATCCAAATCAAGCTTCACCTCTTATCCACTGCCCAAATAGCCAGACTGAACCAATTTAACCATTTTATTGGAAAAGGCAATTATGCTTTGAACTGCTGGAGGCAAAAGATGAAGGGGGTGCCCGGCAACAAGATAGATAGAGACAATCTGAGACTTCACAAGCAAGTTATTAAGCAGCCTGAAGACTCAAATCTGTGGTCTTCAGGAGTCTGAACTGACTTGATGGCACATAATAATACTACTATTGTCTGATTTTTTTGCCAACAAGACCAACAGCACATCAGTTTATTCAGACTTGAGAACTGAATGTTAAATATATTGTGTTAAGTTGCTAGATCAGAAGCTCTGCATAGCAATGTTAAATGAACCCATTTAAAACATATTAAGACGATGTTAAATACTGGAAGACATGTTTCAAATCGCAGTTTTTATCATGAGAAGATTGCACTTGGTGATTACTTTTTTTCTCAAATACTATGCTGTATCCGCAGTTTCTTGTTTTGTGAACGTTCTACAAATCAAGAGTAAAACAGCATACCTGAGCATAGCCTTATCGCAGGCATTTAGTAAGGCAGTGTACACCTAAGTGCTTTGGCTAGAAGTGGTACATGTCAGCAGGAAACACAAGCAAATAGAGTGTTAATGGTCTTAATGAAGCTATTGATTCTTAGTTAAAAGCAAACATATTGGATGCTCTTGGCTCATGTCCTCTTGAGAACACAACCCAAGCATCTACACAGTGCTCATTATGGGTCTCAAAGTGGGCTATTGTGCCACTCCACTTCCCTTAACCCGGTTTAGAGGCTTTGTCGGCCTGCCAGCCTGCACTGCAGGCGCCCACTCCTTGGCATCTCCCTGAAATGGGACAGAACACAGTAAGGGTAGCCAAAGACCTGGAGAAGCGTACTGATAGCTCCAGGACAGCTGGGAGTTCAAATGGGCCAATTTCCGCCTTATTACTCCAGGTAATGTTGATGCATGGGGAAGCTTGGCGGATTCCTGTTCAGATGGTGGACCACAGGGTGTTGGTGAGAATTTCCCTGAGTGAGAAAAGGGCCTGGGGAGAAAATCTAAATTTTTATGATAGAGAATCACAGAGGTGTTCAGTATTTTTTACTACTGAAATAAGAGCTAACCAACGAATGGTCCCAATTTCCCAATTAGAAGGCAGAATTGTTATTTTTGCAAAGCATAATTGCAGTATTGATTGAATCTGCAGAGTTCGTACATTTGATAAAAGATTTGTGGTTGTTTCACTGAACTTCAGTGAGAAAAAGTGAAATAATAACTATAAGAAGATATATTTTATGGGATATAAACCATAGGGGATCTACAGGTTTAACGGTCCCTGCTCTTCATCCCAGTGACGGCTCATCAGGCACACCTGGCCCCAGCCATCCATGTTCCGCAACATGTTCTCCGCTCCTTCAACTACACCCACAGGAAGATGCTGGGTTTATGTGCTATGTAGGTCACTGCTGGGAGTTTTCCACTAGGGAGGGGAAGGAGGTGAGGCAGAAACAAGCCAGTCATGTCACACTTATTTCGCTTTTCCTCCCTTTTTGGAGGAAGGAAATCACTCTGGGGCTCTAGAAGCATGTCCGGCACAGGCAGTAAAAATGATAACGAGGCACTTGGATATGATAGACCATCTGAGCTGGATGTGCATATTCCCGTCCACACAATGAAACAAACTAATAAGCTATCTTTGGGTGCTGACAGAGAACATTTCACAACTCCGGTGACAAGACTGTCAGCAGTGAGGCTGGGCACAGGAGCTAATAGAGTCTCTGTGCAGACACGACGGAGGAGGCCATTTCAAGCGGCTCATGAGAAGCTCAAGAAAGTGATTAAACTTTCCCTGTGCGACACAGACACCAAGACTCGCCTGCTTTATAAAGAGAGATGAGGCAGCACTGAGCTCCCTCTACAAAAACCATTCAGCTGGACTGTTTCTCAGAGAGAATGCGAAGACATAAGGGTGGTGCTTCACCTGCCTGGCTCTGAGCTGAATTCAAGATTTGATAGAGTCCTTTTCTCTTACTGTATAGATGACTCAGCTTCACTTACAGGGTAAGGCTGCCTTCAGAAATTTCAGTCAGCTCTGAAAAAAGCAATGCATTGAATTTCTTTCCACCTGGTGTAGATTTTGACTGATGAATTCACCATAAAACACATCCATCTGATTTATTCAAACAAGAACAGGCCTTGACTTAACCAAAAAATTAATGTACTGAATTTATTTGATTAGAATTTTTTATAAAATATCCACATGAAAAAAAAAAGAAATTACATAGTTACAGTCAAAAAATAAGTTTGAGACAAAACTATGGAGACATAGTACATTTTATTTATGGATAAATGATGCACACATCTGAATGTAAATTTCTATGCATTCTTGATCTCTGTATCTGCATTTGTCATTGAAATCAAGCTCTTCATTTCAATTATTTTCAACTGGAAGCAGTGAATAAATGGGTGAGGAACTGTAGGACAGTGAGCAGTATGAACTTGACAAGCAGTGCAGCAAAAAAGCTGAGCTTTTTACAACCTTATGCAAATTATGAGCTGAGATAACTTTTCATTAAAACAAGGGCAGTTTCATCAAAACAAAATCAGTGGTGTTTCTCGTCCTTTGTTGCATGATGTATCCAACGTAGCATTATTTTGTCTCTGTATTTGTATTTGAGCATAGTTTGATAACGGGTTTATTAAAGTGAGAGTGCAGACAATTGTTAGACAACGCCGTTTTGTTGAAAAACACATTCGAAATTATTAAACTACAAACGGGGCTATTATACTTCAGAAAATGCTTTACTATAAGACCATTTGAGAATCGAGTTTATGAGTGTAGTCTGCTTCAGCGAGTCTATGTTTTTATGATTGTCAGGTGAGTTGAATCCTGCATCGCAGACAGACACACCCGTCAAGCAGCAAGACGAATGGACTGGAGGGAGATGTTCATGCCGCGTGCAGGGGAAGCTAAATCGAGCTTAATGAAAGCATGGCATTGCCAAATGATGAAATGCTGTGCACAAGCTTTTATGATGAATACAAATTTCTTCTTGACTCTCCTAAAACATCTTACAGTGTTATGAATCAGTCTATCAAGAGAACCCAGAAAATGTGCCTCTGATTATGTACCCCGTCTGCCTTTCATCATTTGTTATATGGCTATTATCAGCAGCTGAAAGCTCATACCGTTCCTGTTTGGACTGAGGATCTCTTGAGTCCACTTTCATTTTGCGGCTTATCTGGATACTGAGCTGCCTGATCCTGGACCGTCTCTTAAGGATACCATTATTAAGCAGTGAGTGTCTGTGTATGTGCGTGCATGAATGCATGTGTGTTTGTGTGCACGCATGCATTTGTGTGTTTAAAGCCTGTCAAATCAAAATGACTCAAAGCTCTGTACCCTTTCAGACAGTGCAGCAATCTCAATCACACTCTTCAGCCCTGCAGTCAATTATGTCCTGCATATGCATTCTGCACAATACAGAATGGCAGTGAGCCTAAGAGCACAAAATTCCACAAGCAACCCCACTGATGTGCCTATATTGAATCTAAATTATATCTTCAACAGTCGAGCAAATATGACAGCAGCTTTAACAGTGGCAATATTCATGTGCAGCCAGGCACCACTTGGGATGTCACGCAAATATGCCATTTCAAAAGAGAGTTTCAATCACAGCTTAATGTGTAAGTGAAAATGAAAGAACTACTGCATCTATCTCTCTCTCGCTCCTTCTCTCTCTCACTCTTTCTCTCTCTCTCTCTCTCTCTCTCTCTCTCTCTCTCTCTCTCTCTCTCTCTCTCCCCCACACCTGTATTTTCCTTCCATCCCTTGACATGTCACTTTAAAACCTTCAATTTCCACACTTTTCCTCACTGCTCAGGCCTTTTTACTCTGCCCTCTCCTCCCAGTGATGAATGGTCCATGTCTGGGCGCAGGAGCAGTATGGGAGGTGGGGGAGGGTTGGGGTGGGGGGGGGGGCAATATGTAATCAGATGTGTGTGAAAATGCAGGTGGGGGATAAAACAGGGGCATGCAGAGAAGGTGCCAAAGGTCATGGGCACCGTTACAGCCTGACTAGCTGCCAAGACGCCAGAGGGAGAAACCTGAGCCACATTTCAAACTCATCTACATTACATGTCCAGAAGTGAGCAGACAGCTACTCATTCAGTGTTTCTCCTGAAATCTAGGGTATAACAGGAAATTTGTCCTTCCTTCGCTGCAGTAGCAGCCTCTTCTCTTCTCGTAAGGTAGATGTAGGAAGATTGCTGTGATGATTTGATTGCATTTAGTCACAAGAAATCGGGTGCTTATGTTAGATGATTAGTTATGGATCACAGATGCCACTCTAACCCATCCCAGAGGCACTGGACAGAGTTCTGTCACTCTAGAAAACACGGCTCCACTGCTCCACAGCCCAGAGCCTGGGGCATGGTGACCTTATGATTGTTTGCAGATGTTTATCTCATACTGTTGGCAAAGCATTTCTGTGAAGATTTGACAAGCTTTGTGTGTGTGCAGCTGAAAATTGATGAACAGCACCTGAATTCCCAACCCAAAAGTCTTTTCTGGACCCTTTTGGGCATAGAATGTAGCACCAGTTGAAAGCATTTTTTACGCTAACCACACCATTTGGAAAACTTACAAGGTCACTGAAGAACGTTTTGTGGACAGATAAATTGTCGTTAACACCACACCTGCTTTGACAAACACTTTAAGGAATAGTCTTTAAAGAATAGTGGCTGTGAAAAGCACTATTCTGTGGAGTCATTTGTTGTGAGCAAATAGCCTGAGAAGAGAAAAATGACACTCACCAGCACATTTAGTTCTGCTAATTAGTGGGGGTCCAGGGGGGCCTGTCCCACCCTCTCCAGGCCGAGTGAGCAGCACACTGATGTGGTATTCTGTGTCTGGGTCCAGGTGCCAGAGCTTGTAGGTGACCATGTTGACACCGTTGATTTCAGACCAGGGCGCATGGCTCGCTCTGTACTCAATTTCTCGGCGGATGATGGGGCCGTCACCAAGGATAGAGTTGGTGTTGAGTTGTATAATCAGGTATGTGGAGCCTGCTCGTAGAAGCTGGGGTGGAGCGATGGGCGAGGGTGGCACTATGAAGACCGAACACACACACACACGCACACACAATATAAATTGCAACTTGTTAAAAGTTTAGGCACACATACTCATACAAGGATTTCCTCATTTATACTATTTATCCACATATTCCTTTGCATATGGAGACAAACTGCAATAAAACATGAATAATTTAAGAAGTACAAACAAATTGATTTGCATTATTACTGAACCAAAATGACATTACTGAACTGTTGATTATTTAAGTAACAATTAGTACACGTACTCACTGGAATATATATATATATATATATATATTCACCAATTTGGTCCTGAATTTAGTCTAACATCACCAGCAACACTTCTCTATAAATATTTGACATAATGAGCTTTTGTAAAACCTCCACCAGAACTCAGAAAGCACGCCTAATGATTTATAGAAAGGTTTGCCCTTGAGGCTTTGGGTTCAAGTATCACATTAGCCATGCACATTAACCTAGCATTAGAAGTCTTTAGGTGTTCTCAGAGAGCCAGAAGCAAAACAACACATGTACACAGCTGAACGAGTGTGATATCTCTAAATACAAGAACAGAGCACATAAGGGAGTATGTGCATATCAGCTCCCTAGAGGAACAACACAGCAGACAGAAGGAAATATCTTAGTTCCTTCGCAAAGTTAGCAGTCGGATACTTTTGCCTTTATTAAAAGCCCAACTCATTACTCCATTAGGCCAGATAAAACAAACAAAATAAAAAGATTGAATTAAAGATTATAGCATGTATGTAAATGATACTATAATATAGTATTTACTTTTAAAAAAGAGGATATACTGTATGTAAAACCCCCATTTATCACAATTTGAGGACTTTTTGCTATGGGTTAAAAATAATACTATCCACATGGCTATATCATTATATTTTTGCCATACTGCCCACCAGTATGCCCTCACATGACTAATCCTTTGCCTGGAAGTGTGTGTGGATCATGCTGCCAGTCCACAGCACCACTCTATGCACCCATCCTTCCACTCAAAGGCACTCTGCTCTCCAGGATACACACAGAAGCTCCTCCAGGTAGAGATGCAATAAAGCACAACTCATATGGTCAGGTAGACTGGCTCAGAAGATAATATTAACGCAACTTCTCCCATATCACCCTTATACCAGGGCTGAAAAAAACTATCCATTGTTTGTTTACACTGGATGTGTTCTCACAGGGAGAAGGATTTTCATTTCATTCTTGGAGAACCTCGCTCATGGAGACCTTCTCCACATTGCAAAATGATGTGGTTTTTTTTATTTATATACAAGGGCCGGGCTGAATGAGCACAATTCTCATTAGGGCTCTTGCCGCTGCGTTTTAGCCCTATTGGCGCATAATCTATGTCTCCATTGAGGAACAGTGAATTGTGAAATGAGTTGATCAAGCTAATTAAAGGGATGATTAGGCTCTCGTTAGCAAGGCTGAGAGGGGGCGGGAGTTTGTGAAAGGCATGCAGAGGGCTTCCGAGTAGCACAATCTAAAGGTGAAAATAAGAGTATTGCTGTACAGGCTGCAAAAAACAGGCAGACTTGCTCATGGGCATGTAGTCACAGCTTTCTGGACCTGTCCCACCGCTGTGTTTAATTGAGATGCAGTGATGCATTTTAAATGGGACCTCCTGTCCAAATAGGCCCCATCAGAGACCACGGCCAATAACCTGCTGTTGAGGGAAAGCAGCCATATCCTAAAATGCCTTACACAGCACAGCTGCTAGCAAAGAGTGGGATTCAAGGTATCTCTTAACATTAATTTTAGTACTGCAGCTGAAAGGATGAAATTTGCTGAAAATTGACATTTCTATGATCCAGTCAAACATTTGGAGACATCTATTTGTTCCAAGAGTTTTAGTACCAATGATCTCATAGTTTTAATATAGTACAGTTGAATCGGAGGAAAACAATACTATACAAGTAAAAACTATAGGACTAAAGTTATACAACCTTGCTGTGATACCAGCATATAAAAATTTAAAGTGTTTAAAGCATCTTTGGGGTAAAAAATTTATAATATGTGCTTTTAACCAAATTTTTTGGGAGGGGTCATTACTTAGAAAAATCACACTATTCACAGCAAGCAAGACTCTATGATGAACATGAAGCTAAATGCTGCAAACTATACCTAAATCCCTAATTAATAGTTGTTTACGTTAGTAGATGTTTAATTAACAATTAAAAAAAGATATAAGATGTCCTGGTGAAGGAAGTGCATGATGAAGAAACAATAAAATAAAATGGAATTAAATACCATGAATTCTGAACTACAGAGTTCACCTGATTGAAAGCCGCATTCTCTAATTTTAGAAAGAAAATCTATTTTGTACTTGTACAAGCCACACCCGATTTTAAGCCGCATGTGTCACACATTGTAATATGAGATCTGGCGCCGGCTCTGGTTAAGAGTAGAGTTTAGATTCTGTGGCTGAACCCGAGTTTCCTGCCACTATCCTCGGGCCATGTGATCAATCATTAAAAAGGTCCATGTATCTAAAAAACTGCTGTGTTTAAATCAGGCTCTGGACAAAAATTACAGTTAATGTGTCGGGCCGGACTGGGCTTGGACACGAGGTGCTCGGGCTCGGGCTCGGGTCAGGTTTCATTTTTTGGTCCCAATCTAAGCTATGGTTACGAGGCAAAATGTTTTGGGGGCATGGAAAAAAACATGCATTAGCCAAACCATATTTTAAGCGGCTTATAGTCGGGAATTCACGGTAATGATGAATAAAATCAAAACAATTTGAAAATATAAACTATGTTTAAATTGTTTAAACAGATTTGAATTAGTACTGCAAATTATTATGACTATACTGATATACTGTGATAATTTTACATACACATAAAGCTTTTTAGAGACATGGCATGTCTATTTAACTTTATAGATAGATAGTAGCTTAGTAGCAACTTAAAGGCAATATATCTGATATACATTCAGCACTATTTTTATGATGTAATAATCTAATGTCCTTAAAATAACAAACAAGCTTCCAGTTGCCAAGCAGTTTTTTATTCCAATCTGACCACTTTTACTGACCCCGGCTAAATCCAAACGCCTCAAGACATGTCTCGTTAACATTTACAATACCGAGTAAGGTTCTCTTTGCTAATTTAACAAGAAGCAGAACAAAACAGTCAATAAATACAAGCTGTGTCAGTTTTGCAAGATATGACCTTAGCAAAGAGTGTAACAATACTCAGGAAGCTGGCACCTAGAACCTAATTAATACAAACTTCTCATATGGTATGATAAAGTAATAAATGTGATATTGAAACTTATCAGCCACAATTTCTCATAAATGAGCAAATGTTCTAGTTACTAGTGTAAGTCAGCCAATATCAAGGGAAGGACATTCCATGTGCTGTAAAATTTATGACAATGAAGGCCTATTATGCAGCTATAATGATGCTGCACTGAACAGAGGTCAGATATGCACTTTGCTCCCTGGCTTTGGAATATTACTAGACTTCATGGCCTTCCATTTGGGGAGATTTTAATGGTACATTTATGGCAAACAGCCCACATGTTTCATAAAGCTCCATTTCTGGGTCTCTTTGTCATCCACCTAACAGCCCCTTTACTAAACTAGGCATAATCCTTGTTGGTACATGTATCAATGGGATTAGTTTGCCTCAAGAACGTTGTCTCAGAGTGCTCACAGAGATGCTGGGGTGGTGTGTAGGAGCAAGAGGATCTCTGTTCCGTCTTGTCCTTATTTCGCTCTTGTCTTTTTCCTCCGGTTTAAAGATCAGAGGGTGGCTGAGGATCAGAAGTGACTGCTCACTGAGCGCTGTCATCCTGGCCTGACAGCCTGGTGTCAGGCGATGAGGTTAGATGCCGTTATGAGAGGTTTGGCTTCTGCTGCGCCCGATAAGTGTTGAGGGCCAACTGAATCACCATGATGACACAGCTTAGAAACCCTGTGCTTTGGCTAAATATTGAGTGAGCTAAGCTCTTGATATCACTTTCAAAACACAGTGGCCCCTTAACGCAGGGGTTCGAGATTACAGGAAGTACACAGGGAGAACATTAACGTGTTTTGTGTGCTGGCAAAAGCAATTAATCAGATAGAGAACAAAGTTCTGCTGAGACTGTAATTGTGTCTGAAATTTTAATCCAACATCAAGCTCAAGCTAATTTAGACAATCTACCAGTGGTCTGAAAAATCTTCAAGCAATGGCTACAGAAATACTTGCTTCACAGGACACACAGAGGATTTTTTCCCACTTTATGCATCATTTATGGTGTCATGGTGTCACGTTGATACATGGTGGAGGCTAATTGCAAATTCGTTTCTTTCTTCAAAGGCAAATAAACAGTTAAAAATATGAAACAAGCTTGAAAACTTTTGTTGAAAGGAGACTTTCAAAAGTAAATCTGTTTTTTGCATTAAAAAGGCAAAATCATCAGGCTCTTAATAAGGCACACAGCCAACAAAAATATACAATTCATTATGAAACATTTTAACATATCTGCCTCAATAATAAACAAACAAAGTGCTAATGAACAGTATGAGAATTAGGTACATATTGGCACATCAGTAAATAATACTATGTGTTTCAGATCTTAAAGTAAACAAGGCTTAAGGTTTCACATCAGTAACTTCATTAAAAAACTTCATCTGGAAAATTATCATTATTTTTTTAAGTCATTAAAGCAATAATAACAATAAATAACAAAACTGATATTCAGCCCCTTTTCCCTAAAACAGTCGGCCTGGCTATCAACAAATATACAGATTACTTTAAACAAGTTTGTGGTTCTTCAGTTTGACTGATTTAGTGAGAAAACATTAATCATTCTGTAGTGAATGTGAGTTTGCTATTTGGTTGCAGTTTGCATGTTTGTGTGTGTGTGAGTGCAGATCACTGCAATACACATTTTTGTGTTAGCCACAAGCCAGCTAGCAAGGCAGACAGCTACTTAACCAAATTAGATGCTTTAGAGTGGTGATTACGAAAGTTTAGTCTGTCTCATACAGGCAGAAATCTAAAACAACCAGAAGTAAATTCTTGCTAGTTCCTGTTGAAGTGTGCAGCGAAAAAGTAATGACAGAAAGAATACCTTTGACAATGAGTTCGGCAAAGTTGGACACTCCAGAACCTCGTGTGGACTGAGTGACACAGCGGTAAAGGTCCTGCTCTGGCTTTTGGACATCCTCCAGCTGGAAGGACACAGAGAAACGGTTGCGGCCCAGGTGCTTGACCGAACCACCTGAGGAAACCTCACCACTGTGTCGCTGGAGTGGACAGAGGAAACAAAATATAGAATCAAAACACAACCCACTTGGTCTGGCTTTATTTATTCAAAAACTCCATATAAATATCCTATGAACAAACTGTCCTTGAATAGAGACTCTCAGTCAGCTAATAGGCACATTACACCCATTACAGGTGAGCTTAGAATTGAGCAGAATATGTCTGGCCAACTATAATGGAAAAAAAAACTTAAATGAAATAGTCCACCAACAAAGTTTAAATGACCCAATAAATTGTGAAGCATATTACCTGAAAGAAAAGCTAATGCCTGAAGAGACAACGGCAATTATGGAGGAATAATATTATTATGGTCAGGCTTGACCTGAGTGGCCATTTTTAAAGTAATGACATTAGTTTGAGATCCAGTCGTGCTTTACTCAGCTTAATATCTGGCAGAAAACCCATTTCGCGTTCCATGCATCGAAGATATTTTACTCTTTTTTCCAATTGGCTGTTTGCTCATCTGGAATAATACTATCTCAAATCTTCTGAAACACATTTAGAAAAGGCTACCTTAAGATTGCTGAGTGAAAGGGCCAAGAAAATATCTCAGGATCGCAATGTCCCATTTGCAAGGATGTGTTTAAAGACAGAGAGTGAAGTAAGGAGCATAAACCCATGAAAGAAGCTTGCCAGACTCAGTCAAGGGGGCGGAATAGCTACGTGGAGCCTAACGACGGATCTTTGGGGGAAAAAAACAACAACAAAGACACAACAAAAGCCGTCTTTCACTGTGATTCAGATAATTAAACTGTGGTCTGAGCGTGAATAGCAGCCTTTCACATCATCAACACATTTCACTCTCTCCTCTATAAACCAGCACACAAACCGGCAGCTCAGAGCACACACACAACTCTGGAGGACGCCTCAGGCTGCTGAGCGCCTGTGTGTGCTTGTTTATTGTAGGGTTGGAGTTTTTAAGCTCTCACTCTGTCTGTGGACCACATATACCAGCCCGGAGCCCTCACAAACAAAAACACACCAAGGTGCTGTTTATGGCCACAGCAACTGTCAAGCACAGGCTGATATAAAACAAACTGCTGTCTATCAGAGGGCTTTGTGGGTGCAGCACTGGGTTTCTTTGTTTCACCTCACAATCACAACAATCATCGAATTAGCATCCATGAGGCTGGGTAGACAGTGTGCACAAGCTGTGGATATATCGCACACAATCTGTTTGGACTAATTACAGCGCACATGACAGGACTCTCCATTTGTCAGCACTGTTTTGTGATCAAAGCAGAAGCATAAATTGGGTTACAGCTGGTATCTGACTAAGAAGCAATGTAAAATGATAATGATGACGTGTAGTCATATACTTGACATTGACAGGGCTAGGGGTGCGGTGGGGTAGGTTGGAGGGTTAACTAGCAAAGACCTTGTGGGTGTTTATTGTTTTAGATTGTTTGCACATGGCTGCATGAGTGATAGACATCCATAATTTTTGGTTATGTGGTACAATTGCATGATGGATTTAATTCCTCTCTGGTGCCTCATAGGGAAAAGATATAATATTTTCAAGCAAGGATTAAAAAATCAGACATATTTGTTTTTCCCCTTACTCCAAATGTACTTCATCATCGGTCAAATGTTTTTTGGCTGTAGTGTTGCATAGGAATATGGATCTATTATACAACAGCTCCATATTCCTATGAATATCCCAAATTCCTATGAATAGACAAAATGCAGGGTTCAAGATTGATACTGGTTTTAACTGGGTGATGTAGCTCCAGTGACACAAATTATACTGAATATTACATTCTACTGTGACACATTACCTAAGGCCATCACCACAGACAACCATCTGCTAGTGCTGCAGTGTTCAATCTTAGAAAATGCATTAAACTATTCAATATTCTGCAAGAATAAAAACAGAAATATGGACAGTTTCAAGTTCTCTAACCTCCTCTCCCAAAAAGCTGTGTGGGCACATGAAGTGAAAGCAGCAACTCTCTGCTTTCTGGTTTTACTGTCCAGGCTGAGTCACTATTTCAATTTTCTCTTCAAAAATACGTCTATATAAAAGGAAAACAAGTGATAGAAAGCAATCTCGGCACACATAAAGCTGCACTCACCTCTAGTAAAAACCTCTCAGCCTCGGATGCCCGTCCCGCTGCCACGCACTGGAAGGTAGCATTCTGTCCAGCATTGACCTCCACATCCCCCAGCCGTGAGAAGTGAGGAGCTTTATCTAAAGGAAAACACAGAGCAAAGAATTTGGATGATATTTGTGGACAAAGTACCTAACTTCATTACTTAAGTGAAAGTACAAATACCACTAGTCAAATGTTACTCCAATACAAGTGAAAGTCTTAGTCAAGTTTCACTTAAGTCAAAGTACTGTAGTACTTGCTTCCAAAAATACTTAAATAATAAATGTACATATTTTAATGCATTACTGATTTATTGCCACCACACTTACAATACCTAATGCATCTAACTTGCATGCAGAATATGTAGCATAAGGAACAATGTAGTGTGTTAGACAGTGAATTTTTGTATGCTGTAATATAGATTGTTTTAGACAAACATGACACATACAATTTTTTTTTTATCTTTTCTGTAAACTTAAACTTTGTCTGTAAATATGGCCATGGATGCTGGCATGAAGGGTCGCCATCTCCGTCTCCATCCATTCTTCCCAGAGATGTTCGCAAGTCATTTTTACCAAGTCCAAGTCAAGTATCTAGTCGTTGTGCTCAAGTCCAAGTCAAGTCTCACTGAAAAACTGTCCTTAAGTACAGTACTCAAGAAAATGTACTTCGTTACTGTCCACCTCTGATCTTAGTGTCATCCAGATCAAAATGTCTGCCAAGACCTCCAAACTAGGAGCTACAATACACATACTGTGCCATTTTAAAAATGATCCTTTGACATACTGATATCAGAGAAAAATGAATTTAAAAAATCTAATATGTTTACATGATATAAATTATTTGAGACAGAATAATGCTATGAATTGATTAATTGCGAAGTTTTTCATATAATGCAAGTCTTATAGTAATTCCATTACATAACAATTTGATATATCATTTTAAACTTGGCATTTTCAAACATGAACACAAGAAATTGAAAGCAAATTAATTCTTGTGTCATTTTACATGTAGTCGTTGTAGTCATCTAATCTCCATTTATGTGATTTTATATTAACAATTTTAACAGTGTAAATTGCAGCTGGGCAACTAACCTGATTTAAACCAAAACTTTGTATCTTCATTATTTTCACTTTTCTTCATTATTTTCACTTTTTTTTTAGAGTGACTGATTAATAATAATAATAATAATAATAATAATAATAATAACAATAATAATAATAATAATAATAATAGTACATTTTATTTATAAGTACCTTTCTCAACACTCAAGGTCACTTTACAGAAAAAGAAGAAAA
>JBBMFX010000007.1:13409820-13428511 GCA_037832545.1 Rhabdalestes septentrionalis | reverse complement strand
CACCCCCCTTCCGGTGGTGTACTGGAAGAGTGTGGCTGTGTACAGGGGAGATGCGGGCTTTAAAGTGGCTGAGCTGAGATTACCAACATAAGAAGACTGAACCAGTTTCTCTCTATCTCCAGTTCTCCCTCTCTCTCCCCCTGTAATGATTAGGAGGCTTTCACATAAAGTCCAGCTGCAGTGTGCAACAGGGAGAAGGACAGCAAAAAGGAATATAGCAATGAGAAAACAAAGGGAAAAAAAAATTAAGACTGATGACAGTGTGCTGCTAGCAGATGAAGACTGACTAAAGGTTTCTAGCCAAATCAGATTTCCCTCCTACTTTCCTGCCTACAGCAGCGCTAGACAGATCTAGCTGCTACATTACAGGCAGCCCCTCCTCAGAACAGGAGGATCGGATTATCTTCCCTTCATCTGTGATGGAACATTCTCAAATATGAGCCCACCTACACAGCAAACTTTTCATATAGCATCACACACGTGCACACACCAACACACACACACACACACACACACACACACACACACACACACTGCTGGACATTCATAAATATCACACAACACACAACTCATATGTAAAATCAGGTTCTGGCTCGTTCCACTGATTTTGATACTTGAATGAAGCAGCATGAACCTAATTTGATGTTACATTACAAAAAACTAGAATAAATTTTCTGGCTGAATTTAGTGCTATGAGATTTTAATGCCTGTTGATGAGCTGATGTCAGATCAGTTTAAGACCGCAGTTTAAGAAAGCAAAACATGAGCTGGCACAGCTGTTTCAACCATCCCGACATTTTTTGTGACATTTGTGGTAAAAGCATGACGTGTGATCATGACCAAGAAAGTGATGACTGCTAACAGGTACAGTTTTGGATGTCAAATTGGAGAGCAGGGTAAAATCAGGCCTCATATCTGCTGTACTGTTTGTTATTCTGGCTTCACTCAGTGGTTTAATGGCAAAGGGAAAGCTTTCCTTTTACCCTTTACTCTGACTACTGTCTCTGTATGACTTAAATTTCTGGATCAAGAATGAATCAAAGCTCATGTATCCTGTTTGTGAGACAGCTCTTAAACGAGCACCGCGTGACGCAGAGAATCCAGGGTCGATTCTGCTTGCATTCCGTTCTGCTGAAAGTGACGGTTCTGATGGGGATCTGATGCATGCATAAATTAAGATCCTGACATGATAGACAAAATGTGCCTTCAGAAATACATCCAGCAAATTGGATGTGGATGTAGAATAGAACACATGGATTAGACAAAGAAGCAGACAGATATATTGTATTTGTGATCCAGTGTTATAAATCTCTTTTACATAAGACACACCAGGAGACCTAACACTGATGATGATGTCTGTTATTGGCATGACAACTTGCCCTAAACAGGAACACAGAACTAGAAAACAATGAATTTTTTTGGTCAGGATATTTCTACTCAAGCTGTTTACTTACTGAGTCCTTATTGGACTGAAGTAGCAATACTTTTACTTGAGTATGGGTTTAGGCCACCCTGCTCACTCTCTGATTTGCACACTGGTGTAAACAAAGCCCTAGTCTGAATATGCAAGCTTTGACTCCCACCCAGATCCTGAGTTTACCACAGTGTGACGGAAGCATAGATTACACTCATCAAGCCAATCGCATCTGCTATTACAGGCATCGTTTATGCACTGGTCGACCCTCAGTCTGCCACAGACAATAATACGACTCACAATCTCTCACAGATCGCCCACAAAGCCCAATCTATCCGCTTACTCATTCCGAGTTTTAATAAGTAAACAGCAGAAACTGACAGAAAAACTTTTCCAGAAGACAGATATGCGGCAACAATGAATCACCTTGCTCATTTCAAAAGCAAAAACCACAACAGGAACATTTTGGTTATACTTCTTCATTGCATTTTTTGCTTTGTTTGTGTGTGTTTGTGCTGTCGGGTCTCTGCTGTCAGTCAGAGTTAGAGGGATGTGTGGATGTGCGATCTCAATCATTCCGAAGCGGAATTCTCATCATTGGCGTCTAATATGCTTTTGCTATTGCCCCCACCTTTCACCAATGTGGCATGGTGAGTGGGCTATTATTTACACATGAAGGTCATATCTTTTCACCGCCGTGGGAAAGTTAATTAAGTCAGAGGGATTGACAGTTCTCGATAAAACACACACTACTCAACTTAATTGCTTTCTGACAGCTGCGCAGAGTTTGCAGAAAGGAGAAATTGAATTTATGGATGAAGCCCACAGTGGTCGCCTGCTTCCACCCCATGACGGCCTACAGGGCCAACAGGGTGCCGGCCACAGGCACCGATCAATCAGGGTACTGGGTGGAGGCAGGCCAAAAGCTGTCATAGTTAGAGATTTCATAGCTGCATTCCTGATGTTTTGCTCTACTATTAGAAATGGGCAGCAGGTGAGGTGATATGGGACAATATGTTTGTCTTATAGCTGTTAAGTGTGTGTGCGTGTGTGTTGTTTATAGCTGGTGGCTGCCATAATAATTCCCACTTACGTGTTGCATTCCATTAACACTTTCTGAAGAAAAATAAACTAACCCCTGGAACCTTTGTTGAGACTAGACCAACTATGTTCCCTCGGTGCACATCTGACATCTGTCCAGGCCCTGTAGCGTTAACCTACATGCAGGCCCAGATCAATACTAATTAAAAAGAGCAGGGGTTGAGATTAATAACAGGGTCACCTCTCCTGCTGTGTTGTGTAATGCTTGGGCTGAGGCCAAAGGTGATGTCCTAACATTCAGTCATTAGCGATGCTCTAATCAGACACCATTGTGTTCCAACATCCACTCATCATTAAAACTAGTTTAGTAGGTCTCAAGCACTGAAGCAAATCAAAATTTCTATTAAAGCTACTCTTGACACTGGCAGCAGATGTTTTAATTCAGTAAACCAGTCACAACTGCTTTCTCTAGTACCACTGACTATCAGTTACTAACTCTTGCAAAGATGTGTGGATGTGTATACAAATATAAAATAAAAATGGTAAAATCTGGTTCAGGGCTACAGACATTAATGTCATGAATTAGGCTCCTTCATATAACCTGTAAATGTATATAATCATTTTCAACTACTTATAGGGCAGAAATCCGGTCATAGGAGTGATCTTTACATCTATAATTGCTAATTATGATCCAGAGTTCATATTTTGCATTGATTGCAGAGAACTCATAGAGCTAACTCCTAGAGGAAGTTAGTGATATCACTCTGTCACTTACTACTACGATGGAAGTGCAAGGGCAAGCATGGGCTTCCTCAGAGGAACATGAAATGCCACCGCATCTTTCTGAACTGCTGTGTCATTACGCAGCTTAGTATGGTTTATGTTGTATGCCAGTTCTATTAAATTAGTTAACAGATGACATGCAGAATGGTGGGGGAGAGGGAGGACCATTGGCTGATGTGATTAGTTGCTTGTGTGTGCTTTCAGCAAAAAAACTATAAACTACAACATGAGTGAAAGCAATAGGTGCTGTACGAGACACTTATTTTAAAAAAAACTTTTAATTGTGACTTATTGTGACATCAGACTTTTTTATGGTAAAAATGCTTTGTGTTACAATTTTGGCTTTTTGATGTTGCCAAATTGTTTAAGGCCAAAAGTCAAAGTAATTTTAAGCAGGTGGTGACCTGACTGATCAAAATGGAAGAGACATGGTGGAAATTAATTCACAGATTAGCATTCAAGCAAAATTTCTTTTATTTTATGCCTTCCATTCCAAAATAATAGTGCAGACACCTCTTACCTGGTACTCATTGGGCCAGAAGGTGCTCACGGCCAGCTCCACCTGATGCCATTGCTTGCCCTGGGAGCCAGTTACGTTCCACACCGGGATGCCCAGGGGCCCACCATTCACCCGCACAAATGCTCGCAAAGTCCCGGGGCTGTGGCCATCCCGGCTATACAGGAAGTAGCTGAACTGGACACAGTGTGTGTCGTTCTCACTGAGCGTCTGCAGCAGCAGCTGTGCTCTCTGGCCTGCAGCATGTTGAGAGGAGTTCACCATCATGTAGGAGCCTGCAGGAACAGGAGGACCACACAGAACAGTGAGAGACAATTACTGTAAATAACATCACAGCTGTGAGTCAGCACTTAGCTAACCAGAGTTGGGCAAATATGCACCATCATTTAGACATGTTATCTGATGGAGGAAAACATAATAAAAGAAATGGGAAGGAAAAAAAAACCAAAACCCACCCAAAAAATTACGTTGTTTCCCGTTACCATTTTCTAAAGCCTTTGTTTGTCTACTTGTTCAGTTTCTGCAGTTCCTCTTTTTTCCGATTATTTCAAGAGGGAAAAAAAACTTGGCATCCTTCCATCGCTCTCAAAACCAAAAACACAAGAGCCAAAGCACAACATAAGGCTCAGAGGAACAAATGTCTTTAAACCAAGTGTAGTTTAAGCCTCTGGCTTTGTACAAAAGGCAGGTTTTTAAAATACTATTGGCAAATCCACAAGCAGACTAAGTACACTAAGTACTTCCCAGAGACAAGATGTGGACATACGCAATGCCCAGAAAGCTGATTACAAATGGAGGGGTAGTAGGATACTAAAGAGATCCACCTGCAAGGAGAGGTGCTGTGTAATTACAGATTAATTTTACACAGATACCATTTGATTACACACTGTCACCGTATTGCTTTAATTTATATAGCAGTTATTCTATTGAAGATGTTGTCAGTAGCTGCTAAGAACATTCCTAAGGCCAAACCAATGATAAGCATCCAGCAGTTTTTTTTTTTCTGGTTTCTCTGGTCATTCCAGGGACATAAAGTTTTTGCATTCTAATCAGGATACACTGACCTAAACAACCTTCAGACCCACATGCTAATAAGATTAACACAAGCCAGCAGAGAGACCTTGTTTACCAACACAGTACAGAAGACTTCCATCTCCTCACTCCAAGGGCTTTGGGGTGATTCATGAGAGAAATATGGGACAGCAACCAGACAGTCCTTGTTGCCTTGGTACAACAAAGGTCTTTATTTTGTCTGATAGAAAATTAAAAGTCAGAAGGACAGAAAACCTTATTATAAGCAAGAGGCAAAAAAAACCCTTTCACAAGCAATGTGTCAAATTGATTCGCAATTCGCAATACAATCCAGTAACCTGTGTTTAGTTTGGAGGTATCAGCAAAGACAGATGTAAACCAGAGGTGCAGACATGCACAGAGTCACTCTCTTCTGTCTTATGTTCAATAAACATTAACAGCTTCAATCTGAAACAAAGACTGGTTATGGATCCATATTTGTATTCATACTCTGGTCTATTCGGACTATGCTACAGTGGCAAATTAAAATAGTGCAAGTATGGAGGACCATAATCCAGCAGACCTCAGAACTGTGGGTAATCCGTTTCATGTGCTTAGTCAAGTACATTTAGTTTAATAGAGAATAACATAATACCACAGCACTTGTTCGTAGAGAAGGAATTATGTATTGTTTTACAAGAGTATCTGCAATTGTCATATACAAGCAAATTTGGCTTTTTTAATTGTGATGCTATAATGACTAGCATGTGATTTTGATTAACTAATATAAAAAAAAACAATTCTGATAAACTGAAAATGCTTTAGATTGGTAATAAGATCACAGAAAATAGAACAAAAAAAATTTAAGTAATGGCTAATTTAATGTTTAGACCATGTTGAACAATGTATATGTGTAACAACACAGAGGAAGGACGTTTTGGAAAATCGAATGGTGAGCGGGTCTTCAGAACGTGCTCCAGAGATTATGAATGGAACACAGAATTTTGCAAATTCAAGAACAAGTACCTGCACACATAGCTATCCTGATACTGCAGGGCACCAGTGACAATAGGACTGGGATTCTCACTGCCCACACAGTACCTGATTTAGATAAAAGTGTGTGTCTCTTGTGTACTCTTGCTCTCCTAATTCAGCAGAATGATCACAACTAGATTAAAATGCACAAAATCCATCTTCCCAGAGCACACTAATGTTGCTGTGGAGTTATATTGCAGTTGTGACCAGTTGTGACACACACACAAAAGTAATTTCTAAAAAAATACAGAACTAAAGAAGACTCACTGTTGATCCAAGCTAATCACGGATCTCCAGTTTGTGGTGGTCAATGGAGACAAAACTGAGACTTGTCTCAGTGGCACTGCCTGATAAAAATGAAAGTTAAATAAATAAGAAATGCTCAGTACACCACAGGGGTTTCCAATCAGGATGATTTCAACATCAGACACAACTGAAGCCCTCTTTGAAGGAGATGCTTATTGAAGAAACATGGAGGGATTGTGGCTTGATGAATCAAAGACAGCTGTGCTTGAGCGAGCAGGCCGTCTCCCTGAAGAGGCAGCTGCTGTCTCCTGGTGAGTTACTGGAGACAGCAGAACAAATCCAACTCCCAGTGCTGTGCCCACTGACACCCGTCGTGTACGCTTATATGCAACAGTGCAAAAATTCCAAACCACCTTGTAATCCCAACTGATCAAATGGCGCTACTGGGGACGCATGCAAGGAAATTGCTAAGAAATTGCCTTCCCTGAGGAACAGACAAGCACACCCTGCCGTGGGATTGGATCCAGACAGTTGAAGACAGGCTATTCTGAGGCTGTCAGATCAAGTGTAGCTGATTGCGGAGTAGCACTCAGAGCCCTGATGATGGAGGACGGACTGGGCTCCTGCACACTTCGGACAGGTTCCGCAGACGAGCCAGAAGGAGTCTGCCGAAAACGAGAGCACAACTTTCTTCAATGATAAGCACTCCTTGAGCTCCTGACAACCAGGGCACCCTCACCTGTTAAATCTACTCCCTGTTGCCTCAGAGCCGCCCTGCATTTAAGATTTTCAAAACGGAACGAGAACAGCCAGTGCAAAGCATGGTCCTTCAGACACAGCTGAAAAAACAAACATAGCATTAAGACATCTTTGAACATGAACGGTGTCTTGAGGAATTTCAGTCAAATGCTCAGTTTTTTTTTCCTGCTGACATCCAGGTGCGGGAGATATAGGGTCATAAAAGCAAATGAAACACACCTCGACACAGACAGTTCCTTCCGATTTGACAGACCGTGAATTCAATTTAGACACAGGAGTAGGAATCAAAAACATAAAATAGCACTGCTGCCTCTAAATCCGTGAGCAAGAGAACATATTCATACACAGAGGCTACAGTAGCACATATACAGCCACCACTTGTTGTTGTTTTTTTTGACATTGAAAAGATGCCATCGTAACAACAGCAGGACTATAATGCCTGAGTAAAAACTTTGATCATGATATAAAAGAAATACATGATTTTCTGTTTCACTCTCTGATGCAATACTATAGCAATACTGTCACATGACATTCCATGTACTTGTCATGGATGGCAAATCGCAGTTAGCAGATCTGGAAATAATACCCCTGAATGTGTACAATGCTTAGATTAATTTGGCTGCTCTGCTAGCTGAAAAAAATTCTTAATTAAACATTATAAAAGCATGAGCACAAACTATTTTACTTAAGTCTATTTTACACCTACGCTTCTATAACACATGGTATGCAGTGTGGTATGCTTTCAGCGTGTCATGAATGTCTTTGGAAATTCATTATTTATATTTTTTATGTTTATATGCTATGTTAATCTCCACAGAATTCCATTTACTGCTTTTAATGCATGTGCATTTTGCTCAGAACTTTATCACATGTGTGGTAATTCCAAAATGCTTTGAATTTTGTATTGTACGAGAACTATTTCAAATTATTTTGTCAATATATGGATGCCCTGCATTTCACTCAAATTTCTGGCCCAATATATATATTTAGTGTAAGGTTTGAGAAATGGTGCAAATTAAGCATTAATTATTTATTTTGCCATTAAAACTTGTCAATCAAGCAAACCAATTATATTTTTCAACAGGACTCCCCATCTTTAATAGTGATGGATGAAATTTATTTCAGTGTACTTTACTCCTGTGATTCCAGGAATTCTTCACATCTCAGTGCTGTTCAGTAATAAAAAGCTGAGGTGAAGCATGGACAATACACAGCACTTTATGCATTAGTAGCCATACATATTCAATTATAAGCCCTGTTTTATTGCATTACATGACTGCGGAACATTACTTTTCAAAGGTGAACAAAGGTTTCGTATGAAATGGAATCTCGGTTGCTACCAGACAGCTCCACTTTGGAGAGAATCATAAATAAAAAGAACTGTGCCCTACTTCTCTGTTTTAAAGCAGTATGCTTACATTAAATGTGACCTTACATTATTCCTGTTTCTTTTGTACTTTTTTTTTATACAGTCCAAATAAAAGAGCCTTTTCATCTCATTTTTGTCAAATAGGACTATCCTACGTTTTATTTATTTTACATTTTTGTGTATATTACTTTCAGAATATTTTAGTGGATTTAGGTTGCAGAAATAGATATACATCATGCTGACATTACTATTTTTCCAACCTGTCTATATCCTTGTAATGATGAGAGCCGACAAGAGCCCAACATTTAAAGTTCACATACAAAGGAAGTGAAATTGTTGGCCATTATAACACAGATGATCCAATCTTGTTATCCTTAACCACTCCAAGACAGGTAAGGAAAAAAATTAGCAGAGGGGCAAGACAAAATACATGATCCAAACCAAGCAACCACAATGTCAAAAACCAAAACATGGGTAACTCGCTAAAGGCTAGGGGCAGTAGTCAAAGGAAAAAAGCAGCAACAACACAACACAACAATACGGATCACTCAATACATCATAATGTTCAATATTTTCCACTGATCCATTCTACATCACATTTTTAAATAGGGCTACTATTTGAAGTCCTTAGTAAAATGTCCATTTATCCCACAGCGACGAGGATGCTCGACTGAGGATGTTACAGTCCTTTAGTATTAAATATTTTCATTTCTGCGATTTATGTAAATGACCCCTGTCATGATTGGCTGCCCTGCGTTTTTAAAAAGTAGTCCAAGCTGAAAAACTCTTTAAAACTACCTTGGTAATTTGCAGGATGAAACTGGTATAGGTCTAATAGATGGATATCTGTAAATATGTTGGGTTTATGACATCATAAATGCTGTTTTTGCAGTGGAGTATTTAAGCATGTCCTGCAGGCACAGGGAACAAAATTAACAGGGTTTACATACTGTAACCTAAACAGCTCAGTCTGTGGGAGAGAACCTCTGGCAGATCTGGTCAATAAGTTTAAAAGTCCCCCTTGTCCTTGCGATATTTATAGTGGGCATCATCTGTGTGTAACCTTTGACTAGGTCCCCTCATCTGACGAACTCCCTCCTTCGGCAGCTCGCACATGCTGTTCACACAAGCAGAAATATCAAACATCAAGTGACCTTTGGCAAATTATGCCTTAGAGGCTGGCAAAATCTGATAAAGTCTGGCCCGTCCCACACTGACCCTCCCAAGGGCACAGCAACATACATAACGAGATTAGAAGCGATCACAGCCCCATCATCATTCATCCCAGGCTCTGTAGGAGCACAGCCACTTGCAGAGATGCTATCACCCAGAGAATAGAAAATACACCAAGGAATAGAGAGTGTGCGGAAGATTGTGGACAGGAGGAGAGAGAGTGAGAGAGGGAGAGAGGGAGAGAGGGAGAGAGGGAGAGAGAGGGAGGGGGAGAGAGAGAGAGAGAGAGAGAGAGAGAGAGAGAGACAGAGAGAGACAGAGAGAGACAGAGAGAGACAGAGAGAGAGGGAGGAAGAGTAGAAAAAAACTAAAAGAAGTTACAGAGGAGCTGGAAACTCAGGTATAGTGGGTTGGGAGAGCATTCCTGACAGAAAGCAAAGGGAGAGAGGAGGAATAAGAAAGCAAAAGGAAAAGACAGCTGAAAAAAATTGTAAAAACTAGGGAAGAGAAAGCAAGAGAAAGAGCAATAAAGGGAGACAGTACATGAAAAGGAACTTCCTTTTATTCTTCCCTTTCCTCTTAGGTTTATTTTTCCTCGTTTGACCCCATTTCCAAGGCTTTGTTCCTCTTCGACACCAAGAGGATTGGGAGGTGCACTTTAGAATAGCAAGAGAACGAGAGGAGGGAGATGTGCAGTACGTCTTGGGATGAATCGATCCTTTTTCCCCTGCTTCTACTGCATGCTGTGCTGTTTCTATTAGTCAGGGTTGCCAGGTCCTTGTCCCCAAATCCTTGTACTTTCCTTTCTGACAGCTATTCTCTTCTAAAAAGAGTGATGCATTAATTTGCAATCACTTTTTCAGATGATACAACATTTGGCAACATTGATCTTATTGTTCATCGTATGTGGGCAGCTGTTAGATCTAGAAGTCTCACAAACTGCCCTTGTCTTGCAAGTTATAACACAAGGTATAAATTTCAATTTCATGCAATATCCTTATATCTAAAAATGTGTGACAGCATAGTGGACAACCACTACATGGGATTTTTTTGGATAGCCATGATATGAAAGCTTCTTCTAGAATAGAATAAAGGTGTTAGCCTGTCTACTTTTGTTCCCTGTATTCATTTACTGAAGATACCATGAACACAAATACTGAAACTGTGCTCTTATCAATCAGATTCTTGGCAAGTTAGTTTGCAAGACTACAAGGACACATATGTATAAAAGTTAATGAATCTAAGACTTTAAGGTATGCAGTGTGCTTGACATTGTGCAACAGCCTACCCCAACTAAAGTAGATGAGGTCATCATAGCTGAACATTACTGTTAATCCAAAGGAAGCCTTGTCTAGAACATTCAAAACAAAACAAACATTTTAGTGCATCACTTACATAATGCAAGAGAAAATATAATCTTTCCTCCTGATGGTGGATGGTCTCTCCATGTTTTGGGTCTATGGTGACTAAGCACAACTGGCCTTTCTTTCTCCAGGATGGCCCTCCCTCTCCCCCATTAACATTACCGCTTCCTTAACTGTCAAAAACTGTCATTAGTGGTTATGATTCACACTCGTTGCCTGATAATGCCACAGTGAATATTAAGACTTTCAGATAGTTCTTGCTGGCAAGCTATGAACTGGTGCATAATTGGCATTTGCAGAAGATCAAGAACACATCCAGGTACATGTTTTTGCTACCTGTGTCCTTAAATATAGAAAGCAAATTATTCTGCATTCTTTTTTTCCCTCTGAGCAAGATTTTTTAAAGTTATTTCACTGAAGGATTCTGCTCAGTGTTCAGTTGAATAAAAAAAAACTGGGCAGCTGGATGGCCTAGTGGTGAAGGGAATCGACCCTGAAATCAGAAGGCTAGGGGTTCGAATCCCAACTGCTAGTGTCACCTCTGAGGTAGCCTTGAGCAAGGTACCGTCCCCACATACTGCTCCCTGAGGCGCCCCGCATTTAAGGCAGCCCACTGCTTCACATAATGAATGGGTTACAATACAGAGAACCAATTTCACGTTAATTAAATGTATTGTTAATAAAATGTATTGTTAATAAAAAATGATAATATTTAACCCCCAAATTACCACCTGATGTTTTTTGACAACACAGCCCAGTCTTTTCCATCTGTCCCCTTCCTGAAGATTATAAGAGACTTGTGGCAATTCACTTATTCCCACTTTCTCTCCATAAACACACAATAGGAGAAGCAAAGGATTTTACAGGCCTCTCTAATCTCTGGGGGAAAGCAGTCATTTGCTGTGTTTGCCAAGTTCTCGCTCTGCTGCCTGGACTGGAAACATTTAAACATTGTATGAAAGGCAGACAGAACATTTACTTATCATCATTTATTACCTATTATTGAGCAGAACACAGCTTCACACCCATCTGCTCAAGGAGTGCAGCATGTCCATGTGCTTAGCAGGAATAAACCCACACACTTCTTAATACGAGGTAATTTCACTACAAGGCTTTTATTTTCCTCCTGCTATATAAGTCCTGTGTAATGGAAGTCTTGGAGTCATTCTGATGTGCACGTTTTAAAGGTGTATTGAGCTGTAAAACACTGAATAGGGGGACCTGTGGAGAAGAGTGAGCATTTCCCCCAGCCTAATGGAAGATCACAGGATGGGATGGACTTTAACGGGGAAGAGGGGAAAAATCGGGAGCAGTTACTGACAGTAACACACACACACGCACGCGCCAGGACCACATACACTTCCACACACACACAAGTATAACCATGCACTCACGTAGAAACCTGTGACCTTACACACGCATACACGAACAAACACCGACATGCACACACACATATACTTGGAGAGCAGAACTGTGTTTCTGGTAAACTAAACCTGGATTAGTAATTATCGCAACATGCCATATTTCCAAGTGCGGCACAAATTTCACCTATAACCGGTGAAAAGTGAGTGTGCAGAAAAGGAAAATGGATTCAGAACTGGGCAAAATAAAACAAATTTATTTAAAAAGCATTTTAAGAAGTAGTTAAGGCTGCTGCCAGCTCAGCTTTCCACTCCATGGCAAAAGCAAAAGGAAACTATGATAATAATAATTCAAATAAATCTCTGTACAACCTGTATGCAAGTGAAGGAGAATGGTGGGTGTGGGTGTGTATGTGTGTGTGCACATTGTTCTTTACCAGCTGAAACATCATCAGAAAACTCTAGAAAACAGCACAAATTATGCTACCATTTAAACAACCTCAGTCATAATAACATGAACAAAGACTGCCAGTAAGAACAAACCGATCAAACCAAACAAAGACTGCCAGCAAGGACAAAAGAACTGATGGCTCCTGGTTTGAGGAGACTGAGCAGACTGCTCTAGCTACGACACTGACAAATAAGCAAAGAACGGAAGAGAAGATTGGGGGTTTTCCTCAAGAATAATTAAGTAAGGATGGTGGGAGGAGAAAGAAAAATATGCCATGAAAGTATTTCTTTATGTATTTTTCCCTTGCTTTTGTATTTTTATTGATGGCATAATGGACTGTTCCCAAGGACATATACTGGTGTGGTAAAAAAAAAAAAATACCAGTTCTGATTTTTTTTACTTGACTAGGTGTGAGAAAAGTGAACACATTTTTTCTTCCTAAACTTGAGTAGTCTTGTGCAGTGGTGTTCACTTCAACATCATACACACAATTTCCAGCCCAACACACATACACAGACACACAAACACACACACACACACACACACACACACACACACACACAAACATGCATATCGTCTGGTAAGATATAAATAAACTCCTTTTGTTCATCATATTTTCTCGGCCTGTCTCGTTTTCAGTCTCTCTGCCTCTATCTTTCTCTGATACAGAATTTTCCACGAATGCAGGTGCGTTCAGCGTTTTAGATGGATTAATCTCTCATCCTTCAGTAATGCGACATATATCCTGTGCATGTGTGTGTTTGATGAGACGAAATAATCTATAATAACATCTTGCAGTATTTTAATGCATCTGATGCTCATGCTTGGACGATGCATCTTCTCCCCCTACTAAAACTACTGTGGAAACCTGGTAGACTTGTAAATGAATATTTAATCAAGATCTATTTCTACTGTGCAATGAAGCCTCTCCGCTTCAATCAGAAGCACAGATGTACTTGAGGTATAAGTTTTCTTGCCACACAAGTAATGCATTTAGAGTCAATACAACACAATCCAAACTACATGCAGCAGCTTTAAGGATTGCTATTTGTATACCAATTGGTGCATTCAGACCCAGTGGCAATAATACTGCTAATAATACTAATTACATTTTGTTCTCTTTCATCACGCTCACCAGTTTCATTTTTAGTCAACCAATCAAACATGCCATTGTATCATTAGAAGAAAGGATTATTAGCCCTTATTAATTTGCTATTAGTCCATAAAATGCAATTACAGTGCTTCTTATGCGATGGTACACTGAGTGTGACAGCACAAGAAAGCTGCTCTTTAGAACTCGGAACGACCTCAACATATCTAATATGAAATTCATTGAATGCTGCTCATAAAACTCCCTGGTGAAGTGAAAAATGAAGTGTTTCATGCATAGTTTTAACATTTGTGGGATTAAGAATACCCTCAGTGTTTTTTTTCTTCAAATCCCAACTCCCGTCTCTCATAGAATTGTAAATGTGCACAATGCCCATTTCAATGCCTATCTATCCCACTGACATTCGGAGGGAATGTTGATGTTCTCAGGGTAGCGAAAAAATATATCAAAAGGCTTAAAGCTTTTTTCACAGCCTCAAATACTATTCATTTCAAACAGTGCATGAACTTCAGATTAACAACTGGAAAAAAATACAAATAGACACAGTCAAAGGCACAAAACACAGCTGAAGTGAAGTATTATTATCATCACAAGAATTCTCCACATGTGCAAAAGTATTCAGACATCCCTTCACCTTAAAGCTGATGAATGCACATTCACTTGTGAACACACTGTTTGTATGATCTCATAAGAAAAACACTAAAAGAATGCCATGGGATGGAATGCCCTGGTGTGACGTCCAACATCAATAATGTTGAAGTTCTAGTGGCTGAATGCAATCAAATGTTCACATTTCAGCATGTCTTATAACGCCTTCCCAAAGAATCAAGACTGTACAGCAGCACAAGGAGGGACAAAGTGCGTATTAATATGCCTAAATTCAGAAGAAAGTGTAGCACTATGCATCCAAATAGCCCCAAGCCTAGAGTTAGTAAGCACAATAGAAAACTTAGTTGGTGTAAATATACACACATATTTACACATACTATACATGATATTCACATCACAGGTAAATGGAAATGCGACACCAGCATTTCCAGATGAAGAGGCCAGTATGCAGCAGTACGATATACAAAGTTTGACCTTATTTTGTAGAAAGTCTGCCATTCTGTAGATCATCCACATCCATTTCATGCACATATCCCAAATATATTAAGGCAATTACTTTAGACTTTCAGCCATAGTTCTTTAAGGCATTACACATAAGTGGGTATTTTAACAGTTCTGATGTATAGAAAATGTCCATATAAGCAATGAAAGAGCTGGCTGTGTCTAGAATGTCCAGTGTTAATCCAGTTGGATTTGTTATTCAAGTCAATGGGTACCAAGAGAATGAATTTCATTGTATGATTGAGAGTGTTGCTAAACTCCTTCATGGTGTGTGCTACAATGTGGTTGGGGGACATGATGAAAAGTCCCTTGTATGCAGGTCATGCACAAACCATACTGTGTGTTGCACAGGAATTGAGACATGGAGATGGTAGTGCACAAGCAGGCTTTAGTGGACAATCCCTGAAGGGATGTTGTTATTGAAAACTTCTGAATATTTTCATGCAGGGTTGTATTTTTTTAAGCTGAGTGGCAGACATGATGTGCACACGGCAAGCAGGCAAATTCGCCCTGTAGGAGTAGTCATGTCCTGTGCCGAATCAATCAGGGCTTGAAAATGACTTTGTTGGTATTATTATTTGTGGGTAGTTTTGGGCATTCAGATGTCGTGTGCTCTCACCCAGCGTGATGGTTGCCTTCACTATGATGGCTGGATTCATGACAAACTTGTCGCTGACCTCTACTGGCTGTCCTGTTGAGTTCTTCCAATGCAGCTGTAAGTGTGCATGGTTGCACAGGTTGTTATGATTGAGCCAGGCAGAGTACAAGCCAAAGCCCAGTGTGTGGGTGTGTAGTTTGCCATTAGGAACCCACCCACGTGGACACACATACACTCACATTCAAACACACACACACAGAGCAACAATAACATTGCAGATATCACAATTCCACTTTCTGTCTGGTGTATGTGCAAGTCTGGCAGACAAACTTCAGTCTACACTCTCAAACACATCTCTCAGGGTGTGACCTAATCATGACTCACCTTCCTCACTCCATCCCTTCCTCCCAAATTCCATCCCGTCTTCTTGTCTACAGCTTCCATTTGTTATGTCCACTGTCTGAGCCTTATATATACACAATTTTGAAACAAGTCATGACTGGCCTCTGTTTCTTGAGCTTTGCGTATGTTTGCTTATTTAGTTTTGCTTTGGATTTTCAAGGCTTTTGTCACTAACATGTAATGGAAGCTTATACTGCACCACTTAGCATTGTGCAAACCACCTGGCTGACAAGTTAGAGTGGTTAAGCAATCTCAAATGAAATAGCTTTTGTGATTTCTGTCTACATATCTTTCTTTCTTTCATACTCTCTGTATTTCTCCCTCCTTGTGTTTTTCTCTCTGTCATCTCCTTCTCACTGTGTTTGGAGAGTTTGTCCATTAGAATATAAAGCTGACAGTCAGAAATGGGTTTAAAGGGAGGAGAGAGCTGAATCCCATGTTGAGCACTTCTGTCTTCCTGCTGCTCCTAAAGACGAAATCCACTGGCGCCAGCCACGGTGGACCTGAGTGACAGACTGCCCTGCAACAATGTCACAGTGAATTGTGAGTGACTTGCACATGTGGGCCTACACATCACAGTTACCAAAAGCACTGAAAAGCTGCCACCGGGGTGGGATCAAGAATGGAAATCGCTCGAAAAGTACAGCCATTTTCTGGTGCATGCCTTTATCTGTCCTCACCTTCTCTTGGAAAAAAAGTGAAAAAAAACCCCACAAGTCTTTTTCAGCGAGGCAACATCCTGCTGACAAGTCCTAGCACTTTATCTCAGAAATGACACAGGCTGAGTACAATTGTTGTAGCCTCAGGGGACAATACCACTTCTACCTGGCGAGACTACAGAGAGGGAAGGGGTGGTGGAGAGTGAGTATGCCCTGGGTAATACCACAGAAGAATCACTTGTGGGTCCTTAAAAAAGCTGTCAATGAAAAGATCTCTTAAAAAATACAGAGTAAATCATATACAAAAGTATGAAGAATGACTTAATGCCTACATCCATTTTTTATTTTATTTCAGATTTTTCAGATGTGACCTTTGCTTTGATTGGTGGCCCTGAATTTTGCCTTAATCTGAGAAAAAATCCCCCTTATAACTCCAATGAGAACAAGTGGGCAAAGCCACTGGAGGCTGGAAAAGACTTTGTGAATATGACATCCAAAAAACAGGGTTTTTAAATCAAGCTATTTGTGCATTATTTATTCTTGTTACCACACGTACGGACTACATGTACTGAAGCGTGAGTGGCACCTTTTGAATCAATGTTTTGAATCAATTTTTACACAAAACATCATGAAAAAATAGCAGAATCCCCACATTAAGAAAAGGTTCTATTCCTTTAATATACAAGAACTAAATAAACAGAAAAAAACATTTATGAGCCTTTATTTTTAAGGGTGTGCAACAGTACAGCCAAGACAAAGGCAAAAAAAAAGAGAGGAGGTGGAAGAGGGCAGCCGCACACCCGAATCAAATCCTTGATAAGGAATGAATAAAAGCGAAGATGTGACTGGCATGTCCTCTCTTGCTGAAGACAGATAAGCCTGTATCAGAAGCTGCTGCCTGAGCGCAAACACAAATGCTGTTCCGCAACTGCAGCCCACATGCTTTGACCTTTCAGACAGTCCTCCTGGCTGCACGGGATTAGATCCAAGTTTCACTGTGCAGCGAGGAAAACAGGGCACAAGCACACACACTCACACACAAAAACACTGCCCTGTCAGAGGAGACTGCAGCAATGCCCTCCTTATACCTGTAAGTCCATCTGGAGTGTACCTGCCCACAGCTTAACTAGCAGGGATCCCAGCATGAACTATATGGACAAAAGTATTGAACACACCTGTTTTGTATTGTTTGGGCTAGACCCCTTACTTCCAGTGCATGACAATCTTAATGCTTTAGCATACCAAGACATTTTGGACAATGGACAATTTTGTGTAAGGTCCTTTTCTATTCCATAATGAATGTGCCCCAGTGCACAAAGCAAGGACCATAAAGACATGGCTGGATGAGTTTGGTGAGGAAGAATTTGACTGGCCACACAGAGCCTGGACCTGAACCCTCTGACTCTGAATATTTGAAGAAAGCACACTGTTTGTCCCAAATCTAGGGGTGCCTTCATTCTTGTTTCAATGCTTTTCATTATGGTAAGAAAAAAAGAATTTGTTCTGAAATCAGTGGTAGCTTATTCTCTACTTTGCAGCAGTAATAGGCTCCACCCTTACAACTCCATGGCTCTTGCTGTAAAAATATGCTTGCATTCAGATACAATATCATTTATGAGGATGTCACGATACTGGATTAGGTATGGATTGCAAACACCACTCAAACGCATCCCAAAGATTCTTAATGAGAGATTAATACATGAGAGTAGAGGTCGACCAATAAGGGTTTTCCAGTAGACGATGCCAATGCCGATATTTTGGAGTCAGGGTCAGCCGATGGCCAATATATGCTGCTGATATTTTTTTGAAGTTTCCCCCTCTATTTGAGTTAAAATATAAAACTAATAACACAAAGATAGATACACGAAATTTCTCAACTTGCCATTTATTGAATTATTACAAATATAAATATAAATTTAAATAATAAAAACAAAACTCTAACAATACAATTAAACAATAACTTAAACTTGTAAACAATAAACACAGTAGCATCAAAATCTTTAAGTGCAATTCTTGAGGTAAGGAAAATTATAAACATGCACATTCCTTTTTGTATTATGTTCAATTTTTGTATTATGTTCCCACTTCCAGTCCCTGAGTCTTTCTCTTCCCACCCATCCCTCTCTGAAAGTTAGTACTCCCAGTTTAAGGTTGTTGTGCAGGAAACACAAACGTTCTGCATTTTCTCCTGTGAGCCAACTCCTCTTCTAGTCATAGATCATTCCAATCTCACTAAATACTCTCTCACATCAAACATTTCTGCTACAGTGGGCTGTGTTAAACTGGC
>JBBMFX010000007.1:13391767-13409720 GCA_037832545.1 Rhabdalestes septentrionalis | reverse complement strand
TCCTGGGCATCTGTATAAACCTGGAGGTGGTGACACTTCAGGTGACTCCACAAATTTGTGGTGTTTTTCTTTTTTCCCTCTATAGTGCCCAAGCTCACCAGTCTGCTGCAAATAGTACATTTGGCTTTTCCTGGCGTTTGCTTTGTGAAATGCTGCCACAAAGGATTTGCTTTCTTTTCAGCCATCAGAAAATTACTAAAACAGAAGAAAAATGCTAGGTTAGCATTTTTATTATAGTACCTTCATCTTCCATTCATTCTACGATTCTAGTAGTCCATGCACATTACATGCACAAATGATTACACTCCAAAACATTTTGAAAGAAAAAAAAAGGCTAGAACATGACCTGAACTTGGAACAGACCCATCTGTAAAAAGTCGGGTTGGGTCACAACAGCATGGTATGAGTTTTACACAGCCCAAAACCTTTCTCTGACATGTTTGTTATTAGCTGAGAAAGTCATTAGCTGAGAAAGTTATTAGCAGAGAAAGTTATTAGCGCGGCTACCGCACATCTACATTTGAAATAATGGACTTGCACGTGCAAAAGACGCTATATGTGAGTGGCCACTAATGCAACACTCACGCTGAAGTGTTTGAGAGCTGCCTGCTCCGCCCCACAAACACATAGAGTGAAACTATCGGACACAAGAAAAAGTTCCCGACAGCGTAATTCGCGGTCTCTTTCAAAAGCGCTCGCATTTTCTTTTAAAGCAACATTTCATAGCAAAACAGTTTAAATCTTTGCAAGATCAGAAATTAAATCTTACCATTTTCTCCCAAGAGTCTTCCAGAACTTCTGGCTGGGGTCCACCACAAGCAGCATGGGCCACGTGTTCCACAGCAACAATAAAACTGGGCTGCCCGCAGAGGTGCCTGTCTGTAAATCGGTGTAGTGCACTTGGATATTGGCGGATGCAGATACATTAAAAAATGACAAATATCGGCCCGATATATCGGCCGGCCGATACATCGGTCAACCTCTACATGATAGTGGGGTTTCATTCCTACCCTGGGGAAAACACCAAGTCTCCTTGGCCAAGTCTCCTAACAATATATTTGCCTATACCTGTGATACTCAAAACCGGAAAGTCACTTTGTATAAAAGTGTCTGGCAAATACTATGAATGCAAATTGTCATTGTCCTGTGCAGACACTTGGCATTGGTCTTAATGACCTTAGGTTAATGAATGACTGCACCAAGTGTGTGTAAAAACACAAGATGGTTTTATTTCAATCAAAAATATCTAGGAATGTCATTAGCTTTGTTTTTTATCAGATTGTCCCTGGAGTAATTCTCTCTCAGTCATATCACCTTGCATACTCCTCCTGTCTTCCACTATCTGGGACATCAGCTCACTCAAACCTTCTGGGAGGACTTCACTCCAGGAGCTTCAACACACCAAATCTCAGTGGGCAGGGACTTATTTTTGACCCTTCTTTATACAAGGAGATCAGCAACTTTATTTTCCCATTAGTAACACTCCCACAACAGTGCTCCAATAGCCCTTGGGACAATGAGATAGAATAAGATTCCAAAGCACAGGCTCACTGTAACAGCTCTATCACTGATCCTGAACCTGCGGAATACACACTGACAATCCACTTTATTAGGTACACCCATCTACAATTCATTCTCAGCACAGCAGCATTTCTGACATATATTTGTGTATGCTAAACAAAGTGAAACACACACAGAAGTGTTGCTGTAGATTTTTTAATCCCTCAGTCACATAGCCGCACTGAAAACAGTTTACCAAGCAAACATGTCCAGCCAACAGTGTCCTGTGGATGGAAACTGATGAAGGACATCAACTGTGCAGAATGAAGGAAATTAAAACCTACATGGATGTTCCAACAGGTTACATATCTAATGAAATGTACAGACAGTGGACACATAGTTCACCTCCAGTACATACAAGACAATATAACCCTTTATTAGTACCGCAGGTGGAAAATTGACATTGTTATAGCAGCAGAGTGGACAGTACAAAGTTACAGCAGCATAGAATAATGTACAATGTAAAAGTACACCATACAAATGTCATTTAAAGTGTGTGTGATCTCTGTGCAGCACACACTCAAATGCCACAATCATGCCAGTGTCACTGCTGTGCTAAGAATGTTCTGCCACACAATTGATACCGGATAATTATATAGGGGTCCTAATTATTGATGAATTTGCATAGTCTAACAAATGATGCAGAGAAACAGATGAACAAATCTGTTATTGTAAAGTGCACCTATATGGTAAGTGGAGCTAATAAAAAGGACAATGTATGTAGATCCAAGATAGGTGTATGATCTTCAGTGTATTATAAATAAATTCACACCACCTCTTAGCACACTGCACACTTAAACATACCACAGACGACTTGCTGAGACTTTGCAGAGCAATGTGCGAGCCAGTAAGATGTGCATATTGTTATATAATCTGAATGATTGGTTATGTAATTTGAATGCAGGTACAATAGCAGGTCCTTTCTTCCATTGTCATTTTTTAATTGGTTCAAGCTGAGCTCCTCAGCGACCCACTGTTAACACTCAAATAGTCAATAAGCTTAAGAGAAAATAATTTACAATACAAACACAGCAACCGACGCGCACCTCTTTTTAGGCACCCAAGTGCTCACTAAGCATTATTTAAAAATGCGCTACACATCTGAAAGATATTTGAGGAACCCTGGCTGGGAACTGTAGTGCAGTATTTTAATTACATAGCTTGAGGCAAATATCCCTGGCATTAAAATCAATAGTGATAACTCAGCATAATAAGGCATTCAACAAACCTATCTAACAAACCTGCAGGTCACTGTTCCTTGCCTTCCATACCTGAGGGACAGGAAGTAACAGAAATGTGTAAGTGCACGATTAAAAACAAGTCTGACTCTCTGCACCTTTTTAGCTTCAGCAGTTCTTTAGTGATTACAGTCAGATAAAACCTTAAACCCAACTACACTAATGTTGCAGCCCATTAACCAGTGAACCACCCGCCTCATAGCCCTCTCAAGGACACTCAAATCTAAAAACCTGCATGCCAGATAAGCTGGAAATATAAAATTTTCCTTTAGTGTGTAAATGTTTACCTGCCTCTCAATAAGCTGATGACCTGTCCATGTCCCCACCTGTCTCTGCCTTTTGCTCTGTGAGTGATAAGATAGGCTCCAGCATCCTCTAAGATATAGTTTATAACTTTTAAAATTCTGTTATCTGATCAAGAGTCACCATATCATAACAACATCTACGTGAGGAAAAGACAGAATAAGGAGCGCCCTGAAAGGATACCCTACTATTAACCCAGCCTTGACACCAGATGTCAGCATCATGTGAAACAGTTCTTGATCCTATTATTAGGCTTTTTCGTTGATATTTTTTTCCCCGATGCAGTCTGAGACATGGTGTGTTGCCTGAGTGATGAAAATGCAGTTTTCTCAGCTTTTGATAGGTTTATGTGTGTCATTTTGCACTGGGTGATTGATTGGTAACCCCTGACCTCAAAATGACCATTTCAGGGCTGCCTGATTGGTAATGTTGAGCTAACTGAGCAGTGGCTCACCTGCACTATAGATAGCTGTTATGTCACATGGCCAAGTATAATAAAGCAGACCAGTGGCCAAACGCAACTGAAGAGGTTTTTAAAAGGCTGATGGATGGATGCCAAGGTGAGCCATCACAGAGATGACATAAATCTCACTCAGATGGTGACGAGGCGCAGAGAGCGGAGGGGTGGAAGGGTTAGGGAGGGGTTGGGGAGTCGCGCCAGAACAGGAGGCAGCGGTTTCCCCTGCTCAAGACTTTAACATGGCCGTGATTAACTGTCAATCCCCAGCCTGGCCATTGCTGCTCTGTCTCAATTAGACTCACTCATCATTCTGACAGCCTCCTCTCCCGCAACCTTGAGCTCAGCCTGGAGATCAGCCACACACACACACTTTAGGGAGGGGTACTAACACTCAGATACACACACAACACAATCACAACACACTAACTACTAACCAACCGTCATGAGTGGTTAGAGGAAAATATTCAAAAAGCACAAAAATGAAGGTATGGGTCTTAGGTTTCAGCCATTACCACACACACACTACATGAAAAAGTCATCATTTTAATATTTTAAATGGCCCATATCCTACATTTTTATTGTATTTCATTATCTGTTTTCTGTGATTCTTTTTTTCAAGACTGCATTCAAACCCCATATTTCCTTTAAATTAAACTGGCTGTTTTTGTTACTGTGTTTTTAATACAAATACATTTACATGACTTCTGTTCTGATTGGCTGTTAAAGGGTGTTCTTCAGTCAAAAAGCAGTACTTTCTGATCTCTGCTTAAAAGGTGGAGTTAAATTGCTATGGGCTGAATTGGCAGGTATGTGTAGTTTAAGGACTTGACCCAACGTGTAGTTTAAAGAGTTACTACAGTTTTGTTTTTGAAAATTGGAGAGTAAATGGCATATTTGAAACTTAAAGAAGATTAGCATACTAAGGAAGGGATCGTTTATCATATAGACATAAAAAGTGTTGGGCATTGAAAATATAACACATGGACAGTGTCTGAAAAAATTAACTGCATTTTAGTAATTTTTCAAATTATACATGTTATAAAGAAATACCTGATAATAATGGCACTCCTCCCAAATAGTACTGACTTGCTCTTATTATTTTAGTTCTTCCCCCTTAATTTTTTTCCAACAAGAAAATGGAAAAATAACAAAAGTTGAAAATCTTCAGCCAAAGCACTCTCCAGCTTCTAAAAAAGTGTTCTAAAGTGCTTTTCCACTGGCGGGCTGTCATCATTTGTTTTTTGGGTTGTTGTTCATTGATCACCACTTCAGTTCAGGGAGAACGCACTGAATTATTTCTTACCTTGGCTGTGTATGGTGGTATAAAGCCACATGCTATGCGGTTCAGCTTGTAGCCACATAGCAGCAGCCCCTCACACCTTGTATTCCAGCCACTGATCCAAGTGGAGCTGCCCCCCATGCTAAACAACTGCTGGAAAAGTGATTACATGGAGCAGAGGGTACACTCCTGACTCTTTTACACACGCTGGGTGTTTCTCTTTCTCGTTCTCTTTCTCTCTATGGCTATCCACCCGTCTGATCACTGCTGTCCAAGACTGCTGCCCTGCCTCATGAGAATTAATTACAAGAGGTTGAGGAAAAGAGGGCTAGTCGAGCCTCCTTCTAAGAATCTACTGGTGGCAGCATATCAGACCCAGAAACAGTCTGACACAGAGGGAGGAACACCCGCCACAATAGGCCCTCCATTATCATTCACACAATGGGGTCAAATACAGTGTAACTTATAACACTCAATGTACAATTTAGTCTGAGCAAAGGCCAATATGATACAGCCCTATTTCACGACTTCAGACAGATGTATCATCTGGCATAAAGAATCAATATAGCCTTCATTTATAGAGTCAAAATTAAGCGACAGGAGATGGAACAGTGAGGGAGGACACATGAAAAGCTTTCTTTCTCATTTTTCCCTGCTTATGTATTTCACAGAGAAACCAGATGATGTCTTTACAGAAGATGTACAACCAACTAGCAAAAGCCTCTGAGACCACAGGATGGTCTGTGTTCCAGTTCATGTCGTAAGTAAAACCACTGGGCAAGCTGCAGTCCACTTATCAAAATGAGTGAACAATAAATCTTCTCAGCATCTCCATACCTCTAAACCACACTACTGTGATGCAATCATATTTCCTTCATGCTCCATAACCATCAATATAACATCCTTCATTATAGCCTGTCAACTCAGGGGGGAACAGAAAGTTAAACATATCTCACTCCTTCTGTACACTGCTTCATCTTTTGCAGAAAACAGATACAAACCCTCCAGCCAAATGTGTGTTGACAACCTGAGCCCATCCCCTCTTATAGCTTTTATAGCATTAGCTTTAAGCAGTACACAGGGCTCCCAGTTACCCCTCTGTCTTGTTATGTCTCCAGCCAATAACCTGAGGCTGCGGGGGAGTGGGGAGGGTTTCATGATGCCATGTTTTCCTATAGATAAGGAGCTGGCTAATACTGGAGCAGGAAATAACTTGGTCTGGCGATTATATGCAGGTTTCATTTTCCAGCCGAACTCAACTCTCATGCATATTATATTAGAAAAGTGTGGATTTATGCAAAGCTTATGAAATTTTATTTATAGATTTTCTTTCTCGGTTTGCCCAAGCACACAATATCTAGTTAGTTCTGCGCGAACAGAAAAGTAAAATTATTGGGTCACCAAAAGCCCCTATTCAGTGTGCTGAAATTAAGCCTTGGAGCACTTACAATCTTCCAACATTATCTTGAATTGCTGCTCCTGTGTTATGTTACTGACAGCCTGCTGTCCTACATGTTTCTGATGTTCCAATGGATGCTAGCGCTGGGAGGCACAAAAGAAAGTTGAGCTAGTGCCAAGGGACTTATGGCTCGTTCAAAAGAACAGAAAAAAAGCCTTTCACTTGTCTCTTTTTTCAGTCTTCCATTGCACAGACAGTTGAAAGTACCCGATTAAACATGAGATAGATTTTAGAATATGATTTACACAGGGGTTCCTTCGACAGAATTTTTATTAATCCAATGAGACAAGATTACATCTTGCCCCAGGCACACTTCAAGAAATGACAAAAGGCATTGCCAGTAAACAGGGAAAGCCTCCAGCTTGGTTTACAATTATGCCCCACATTATTTTTAGAGTATATATTATTTTCATGAAAATGTTGTTGATTTTTTGCAGTAGTAGTAATGATAGTAGTAGTAGTGCAAATGTTATTCTTCCGAATTTTAGTTTTTAAAACATTATGTGTAATGTTTGTTAAAAGGTTGCTATATAAAGCTATTTGCAACTAATTCATCAAATAAATATCTTTTAATTTTTTTCAACTGGCCTTCCTCAGAGAGTACCACCTGCCATGAGGCCCCCAAGTAATTTAGATTAATTTAGACAGGGGTCTCAAACTCAAACGCTTCATGTCACAAAAAAGAGGAAAATATAAAAGATGGAATTTATTAACGTTGATGTTTTATCGATTGCATGTCTCCTAATTTCAATACATTTGTAGAACTTTAACATTTACCGGTTTTAACTTTGCAGTTTCCAAACATTTTATAGTAGGAAATGGGCAAAAACTGATAGTTTAGGGAAATCCCCCAGAAATGCGCGCACACATACTTCAGTCCGGACAACCCAACATCCTTCTGTTCTCTCCCTGTCTGTCTTCAGGTCTTTTTTCTCTGGATCAAAATGCATTCTGGAAGATGAGGCATCTTAGGAGCATCAATCACAGCACTGTCTCTGCGTAAATGGACTCGTCTTTGATATTACTCGAAGAGAGCGAGGATTTGCTTGTGTTTCACACCATATTATGGCCAGCCACCTAAAATGATCGGAACAGAGAGGAAAACCTGCGTGGAAATTCGCTCTGTTGCCAAGACCATTTTAGTCTAGAGGAGAAACACAGACACGGTTATTTATGTATAACTGTGACTGCACAGCACACACAGAAACACACTCACATATTTATGGCGCATCAGTGGGCTTATGGGAGCTCCCACTCACCATTCCTACAAACAAAGCCCAACACCACACATATTCCTCACGCTCCTTCCAAACATATGTTATACTACAGCTGATTGCCCAGTCAGGCCACAAACCCACAAACCCATTCCAACAGCTTACAGCAGAGGAACTCCATCTCAGATCAGTAGTCCTCATGCTCTTTACATTTTGTCTTTTCCCCAAAATAAGGACATTTTCATACCTTTAAGCTTGTCTGTTCTCTTCCAAATCAGCTAATGAGATTTATAATTTGTCCAGTCTGCATTTCCCCGTAAGTATAGAAAATGCCATGGGCCTTGTTTATGCTTATTTGTTCCCTTGGTCATTGATAATCTGTGTAAGTATCTTCACTGGAAAATACACATAGATCAACCCCTACTACTGATACTATGTTTGCATTTAAGACTAAAATAGGAGATATTTAGTTAGATGAAATGTTGTTTTTGTGCATTGGATTATATTTTGCACAAACACATATAATCCAGGATTTTGCTACATCAACAAACAATGTAACACAGACTCAAAGCTGTTTACTGAGGTTGTAAACCAAATGTAAATATATTAGATATGCAATCGCAGACTGATATTTGAACAGTAGAGCAAAATGCAAATAATAACCCTTTACTGCTCAGAGCCAATGTGAAGGATACCAAATGAGTGGAAGCACAAAAGGGAGTTGCCTCAATGCCTGTGACTGACATAAGAGTTTACATTTCATGTGTAAAAGTATGTTCCTGTTTAAGCCTCATGTTTAATCTTCACTCCTCCCAAACAGAATTATGTTGTAAGTGAAAATTAATCCTGGATAAATAAGAAGCCTGCATCTAACAGCTGCTGTCACCTTATACACTACCCTAGACTACTCCATTTAGTTCAAACACACTGCACAACTGCATGGCATCATGAACTATGAGATGAGCAAATCAGTTCTCTGTAACTGAGATGCTGTGGTTTGGTGAAAATGCAATGTGTGCAAGTCTTATCTGGTATTTATTCAGATAAAATGACCAGTAAAAAAAAAGAGAGAACACAGGGATCTCAGCCACAGAGAGCAGCCAGTGCATATTAGTGTGAGTGAAGCAGTAGCTGTCTTACTGGGGATGTGACTAGAACCTTTCATACAAACCCAAGCTCACCTCTGTCAAATGCCACAGACCATAATTACAACTGCTCCAATTGCTACATGCCGGACCTCATGCTGAGCAACTTCTGACATGCCTGAAACAGGGGTAGCAGTATTGGATATACCCATTAATTATTGAATTTGGGTGGCCCTTTACTTCCAGTGAAGAGCAATCTTAAATCTGCAGCATACCTAGATGTTTTGGGCAAAGACATGTTTCCAAGTTTGTGGACACAGTTTGGAGAAGAACCGTTTCTATTCCAGCATGACTGTGCCCCACTGCACAGAGCAAGCTCAATAAAACCATGGCAGGATAAGTTCATTATGGAAGACCTTAACGAGTCCGAACAGAGCCCTGACCTCAACCACATCCAACACCTTTGGGAAGAACTGGAACGGAGATTGTGAGCCAGACCTTCTCGTCCAAAATCAGTGATTGACCTTATAAATGCTTCACAGAATGAAAGGGCGCAACTTCCCTCAGAAACTTCAAAATATTGTGGAAGTCTTTCAGCAAATTAAAGTCTTCACAATTAAATAGGTAAAAATAAAGATTTAAATCCTTTTAAATAAATATATTAGCCTTTTTATATTGCAAAGAAAATATTATGGCTGGGGGTATTAGAGGTTTATTTGTTTATGACTCTGTAACTTAAGGTATGGGTTCCTCATTCTCAAAAAACTCAAATAACCCAATGGAAAAAAATACTTGTAATAAATGCTGTGGTTTTAAATCAGGCTGAACATTTCATTGTTACAGTGCAGAGAGTTATCTGTACAGTAACTGGCTTTTAGTAATGTGTTGGTCATTTCCGATGATGGGACCCTTTACTGGTTTAAATAAACTAAAAAAAGATCAGGGGACTTTTAATTGTCAACATGAGAATTAATGGGCAACTGGTGGCCTAGTGATTAGGGCGTAAGCTCTGTGATCAGAAGGTTGTCGGTTCGAATCCCAAGACTAATGGGGCCACTGAGGTTCCTTTGAAAAAGCTACGGTCCCCACACACTGCTCCCTGGGCGCTGTGTTCCTGGATGCCAGCTGCTTCACTTGGTGAATGGGTAAAATTCAGAGATGAATGTTCACACATTGTGCTGTGGTGTGCTCATATATAACAAAATACTCTCTTATAACTATGTGCCCTTATAATATACACATTTTGTCATAAGTAAGCTACACGATAATTAAAATTGTGTGAACTGGTTCATCATAGCCAAATCAGCCTGATCGAACGTGAAGAGTGTGATATGATGTTGGGGACACAATGAATAGTGTGCCTAAATCATGTAAAGTCATTTAATGACAGATTTAAGCAGGTGACATTTATTCACTGTGGAATTTGTTTGGTGGGAGGCACAAAATTGGGTCCTGCAGATGGTCTAAAAAATGTGTAGTTACACCTGTTTGTGTGATTGTGCACTAATGTGATTACTAAGCTTGACTGATTTCTGTTTTTAACACCTGTGTGAAGTTTGCTGGTGTGACATTTGCACTTACAAGCAGGAGATAATTTATGGTTTAAATTTGTTGCTCTGAAGAGAAGCAATCCTGTACATTTTTGCCAGGATTTTATTATTTTTTTATTGCAGAATGTAATTATACAATTTACTGGGAAAACACATACCTGTAAACTATTTTTTGTTTATTTTTCATTTTGCATGAAGCACTGGTGCAGCTATAATATTGCATCTACTAATGGGAAACTGCTTATACAGCTGTTTTCCAGTCTGCCCGTGAAAAACCTCAACTTGGAGGTCAACATGAATCTAGAGGTATGTCCCAATTCTAATGAAGTTTGTGAAGAAATATAATTTTTAAATTAAACATCTCTTATGCACCTAAATGCAGCATTCAACGTGTTTGTCCTCACCCATACTGAGGAATAGGGACCCTGGTTGTCTAACATTTTCACAGTAGCTCACCCTAATGGGAGTGTTAACAAGGCCACAACATAGCGAAGAGCGTTGATATTAAGCGAAAAGTCAGTTTTAACATCTTAGAGCTTTGCTGACAATCCCTGAAGCTTAATATCTCTTCTTGTACGCTCGGTTTATAGCCTTACAAATTGCCAAGAATGTTTGGCTTAGCAAAGCCTTTAGCGGGTATGAGTTTCATATTTCTGACATGTTTTCAAAATAAATTTAGAAGCTTATCTGGATGTGTATCTTGCTAAGACAGGGAGCCTCTAAGGGGGAGTATTTCAGGAGAGTACAGATGTGATTTAAGGAGGGGAGGGGAAGGTGAAATCTGCAATGCTGCTCTGCTGCGTACGAACACTGAGCCTTTTTCACCATCAGTATACTCAAGACAGCAGCGTAGTTTTGACAGGAATGTAATATCAATCAAAAAATGAAACCAAATTATACTGTATATATTCGGGTCCCCTGCACTCTAAACAAAGCTGAGATCAGATGCTGGTTAGTTGAGAGGTGTGTTAAGTATTTAGGGGGGCTGTGTGTGTGTGTGTGTGTGTGTGTGTGTGTGTGTGTGTGTGTATGTGTGTGTGTGAGTCAGAGAAAGAGAGAAAGCAAGAAAGAGTATATGCAGGCAGTAGCGGCATGTAAGGAGAAGCCTTTGAACTGGTGAGCCAGTTAAGCCTTGTGCTTCAGACACAGACAAGCCACTCTCATAGCAGCATCCCACGACTGCAAACAAGCCTGTGTGAATGTGTGTGTGTTTTTGTGTGTGTGTGAGTTTGTGTGTATGCGTGTGTGTGTCTATGTGTACATGTATATATGAATCCCTATCAATTTTTCCTTCGATTCTCCACTTCACATTCACAAAGCTTCCTCGAAAATTCTCTGTAATATGTGGGAGTATTTTTAAGCCCCCTTGAGTTCACTTTGAAGTGTTTCACTGCCACGTCTTCACGTTTACAGGGCAGAGAAGTGTTTGTGTGTGTGTGTGTGTGTGTGTGTGTGTGGTGTGTGTGTGTGTGTGTGTTTGGCGGGGGGGGGTAGATGAGATTAAATCCTCTGGAAATAGGATGTGGAGCTTTTGCTTTCTAATTAATTGTCTGGCTTATTTGGCCAATAAATCCCGGTTATCTTCCTCTCTAATCGTGGTGGAAGATGTTGGAGCAGCTCAGACCCCTCTGAATGTAAAACAGAGCCAATGTTTGGTAATGAAATGGTAGAAATGTGACCCTGTTTTTGATTTTTGGTGTTTCATCAACTAATTCAATTAAAGCCAAGAAACTAGCCCGTTTCATTAGACAGCAGGATGATGGGAAGTTGGTGCTTAATTGGTCTTCTGCAGCCTCTCTGAGAAACGATGCCGTGTGTAGACCCTGGAGCATGGTGTCCCTGGAGAAGGGTACAGAAGGATAGTGTGTGTCGGGATGGTGTCGGCTCTCTGGCCTCTCTGCAGGCTGTTTGGAAAGTGTGCTGTGCCATTGACAGGCAGCAGTCACAGTGAGGCCATAGGAGCAGCTCTAATGAGAGATTGGGGTGGCTGGAAATGGTGGGCACTGACCCCTTAGCAGGGCAGAGGGGCTGCAGAAAGCCTAGAGAAATACACTATGATGGGCTACAGTCAGCTGGGCTTGACTGACCAGAGTTCAACAAAGAGAGAAAGTGCTGTAGCTCTGATTAGCAAAGCGGAGGATTTTAATGACCCAGAACAAAGACAATGCCATATCATGTCAACATCCACCTAGAGAAAAAAAAAACACAGAGAGAAAAACAGATAGAGAGGAGTGTCTTTTCTATAGAAGATCCAGGGGGACTGTGTGTTAGCTGCACGTGTACTAGAACAGAAGTTATATGCAAATGTGGCAGCTCTTGGCAGCAGAACTTTTCCCTCGACCCTTAGCTGGACAAATATCACACATGCATTCTTACTCAGTGAAACAGGAGAAAAATATTGGACAAATCAGAAACTAGCTATCGGCATTTCCAGTACTTCAGTGGTCAAGTGTTCCAACATGGAAAACCAGTAATCAGTTACTCTAAAGTGTAAAATGAAATGTCTTCCATTCAATTTCCATCGCACTTTATTTCTAGCTCCAGTTTAAAAAGCTGCTGTTAGGCTGATCCTTGAACTGCAACCATTGTTTGACAAGATTTACACATTTGCCACACATGGCTTCACAGAGACAGAGATATATATTTTTATGAAAAACTGTTTACAAGGACATATCTATCTATCTATCTATCTATCTATCCATGTGTGTTTCATTAAAATAGTGGATAATGAAGCAATGGAAGAAGTTGGCCTGCTCTGCTAAATTATGTTTTTTTTTTCATTTAGGGTTTCCAGCAGACAGTCGTGGGCATGTGTGTCATTTACCTGAGGAAGAGACGACAACAGGGTGCACTATGGGAAGAAGGCAACTTACCACCTACCTAAACAATCATGGTGGCTACTTGCCTCTGGACCAGGAGGTCATGGGTTTGAATCCTACCTTCAGCATACCAACTCTGGGTCTCTTAGCAAGACCCTGCACTAGGGTCTCCTGTAGTTAGGGAATGGAAGTCGCTTTGGATAAAAGTGTTGTAAATGTAAATATGCTGCAAAATGTCTTCATGACAACAAGTGCCATGGTACAGAGACAATCAGTGTTATTAATATTAGCCCTTACTTTAGTGGTTTTAATATTCAGTGAATGGGTTTTATGCTTTGTTAATACTGTGTTATGGTAATTGAGAAATCAGTGTTTTGTACTAGGTCAGCTGTGGTAGGTCACACATGTATATACAGCATTTTGGCATATAAAGTCATTTTGTTGTGCAGTGAAACACATTTGCATTGGCATGTTAACATAGTAGCATATTTTGATAGTTATTATGAGGTTAATCAAAAATAAAAAATAAACCTACATTCAATAAGTGTTTTGAATTATGTTCTAATTACTTGGAACTCTTTCTACAAAAGACAGTTGCTTCAATGGACTGAGACTCTCTCTCCATAATTCTGACCAAATGTATCTCAGGTTAAACCAATATAATATGTGGATTCTACTAATGAAATTGTGAGTAGCATTTTACTAGCCAAGCAGGTGCTTGCTTAATTAGTCACCCTTGACTACCACTGCCAGAAACTGATTACACCAATACACTTTTGTGACATTTCACACAGCAAACCAGTACATATAAATGTCTAACACACAGTAGGATTTTGCATTAGCAGTGCCAGTAGGTCTTTTCCAGGCTACAGCTCGCAGAAAGGTGATGAAGAGGCAGCTGCTCCATCTGCACTTCTGCTTTAACATCATAATGGAAGCTTTAGCAGTGCTCGGCACAATGATTGCCATAAAAATGATGGCATTTCCATTACGGTCAACAAAGGACATTGCTTAAAGCCATCAAAAATGTATGTGTATGTGTGTGTGTGTGTGTGTGTGTGTGTATGTATGTGCATGGGTGCATGTGGGCACGTGTTGTGTTTTAAGTGCAAATTATGCAGCTTGGTGGCACCTAATAAAACAAATTATTGGTCCATTTTTTGATTTTTTCAAAATAGAACCAAAATGAAATTCAAACCCTACAGGTAGTTAATTTAGCTTCTTTCAAGCATTTACTCTGAACACATCATGCCCTCCACCCTTGTCCCTGTTTTATACAAGTAATTTATTTCACTGCAATTATGTTTTCAGCCACGCAACTCATTAGGCTCTCCTTGTTGCTAGTTTTCCAGTTGTGTTCGTGTCATGATTTCAATTCCACACTCCAGTTCATTTCTCCTTGTATTAGCAACATGTCTGCTTGAGTAGATGGCTTCAGACAGATCCTGCTAAAAAAATCCCCAACAGTCATTTGAAGTAGCAGTCTGGGGATGTTTGAGTTAGTTCCTTTGAGAGGCCCGTTCTTCAGCTCTGCCTCAAACAGCGAGCACGGACCTGCCGAAGGCTCACTGCTGGCACTGCACACACTTGCTGTGGTTTTAGGCTAGTTTAAAGCTGTGGGCAACGAAACTTTTCTGAAGAGTTGCCCTCCACCCTTCTTTTTTCTCATTAAAAGCCTTGGAGAGATTTCACTTGGGGCCAGGCTATCTACTACAGAGCTCTATCAGATCCACAAACAAATCTCAAAAGACAAGCCACACTTTCTTTGGGCAAAAAAGAAGAGAATGCTCTTGGAAGAAAGGCAACTTTGTCTACTGTGTCATCACAGTCCAAGCATCTCACTGTAGTATGACAATACATAAATGACATGTAATCTCATTCCAACTTCATCACTAAAACCTCTATAATTCATGTTTTGAGCTGTTTTAAGTATTGTGTGCATGCTTTTGTGTGTATATAAAGCAAAGCTTAAATCAGGAGAGCAAAGGGTCATTTTCATTTTCTCCCATGTGTTTCACACTCCATATGTCGCGTTCCACTCAGCAAAGTGTCGCTATCTTCTCTTTTCACAACCCCTCCAACTCCTGTCCTTTCCTAAACGGAGCTGCCTCCCTCTGAACAAAAGTGTGTCTGGCTGTCTTTCTCCCTCTTTCTCTCTGTCTTTCTCCCTCTCTCCCTCGCTCTCTCTTTCCTTCTATCTCTCTCTTCGTAGCTCCTTTGGCACACACATAGCTGCTTCTATCTCTGTCCCACTTCTTGTCTTCCTCCTACGAGTCATCGCTCAAGCCTTATTATAATCCCCCCACCCCCTCTCTCTCGTATCGCTCACATTTACCCTCTCACTTTATCGCTTTTCCTCTTTCTCTTTCCTAATCTTTGTGTTTTGTTTTCTTTCTCTCTCCCTGTAGCTGAAAGGCAGTCACATGTATAGGCTCTTTCACTCCCAAAATGATGCATTTATTTTGTTATTTCAACAGGGTGAGGAGGTGTGCAGAATGGACTGTATGTGTGTGTGTGTGTTGAGGGATATGTTGAGGGGATGTTCAGAGCAGGCCAGTCATGTGGTTAAACAATACTTCTAAAGCAAAAACGGAGTCTCAGAATGCTGATAACGAATCAGGAAATTCGTATCTTTACAGGGAGTAATATATGACCTGAACAAGTCTGTAAGAAATGTGACTGTAGTGCAGACTAAATCCCAAATGCTCTCATGCTGTATGCTGCCATGATAGAGTGCAGTGCTCTCGTTCAAGTACACCTTTGGCAGACTACACTGAACAGTGCTTGATGGAGACTTATGGATAAACAAATGAGGAGCAAATTAACAAAAGCAGCTGCAAAATGGAAAGCTACAGTTCCCTGGTGAGTCTCCACTGTAACAACAATTACGAGCTGTGTGAATGAGAGTCGCAGGCCACAGTCCCAAAGGACTTAGAATGATTGACCAAAATATGTGACAGTATTTCTTGTGATGGGGACCTCTGCAGCAGCCACTGGATTTCAGTGAGGAAAACTGGAAATGGCATTCACAATATGGACATCATGATTTTTTTCCATGATTATATCACATAATGAAAATAATGTTAATTAATTACTATTCTTTATAATGAAGTCATTAATACAATTTGAAAATGCTTATTTTGTCCACTAAAACTACTTTTAAATTTGGCAAATGTGGAAATCAAACAAATCTGATTCGATGTGGCTGCAGATTTTTATTTCAATGAAGCAGGTGTACACAATAAATTATTTGAGATTTGAAATTAAAAGTTGCCCTAGCGACCATGACTGGACACCCCTAATATACACAAGACAATGCAATCAATTGTGGTTAATTCTTTGATCACGTTATTATAAAACCAGCCTTTTCAATACTATGTTTGCCAAAACTACAAAGTACAAACGAAAGTATAAGAAATCACAGCTTTTCTACCCAAAGCAGTGCTAAAGAGGTGTTTACCATTAATAAATTATTTGCAAGTACTTGCTCTAGCTTACTCGCAATGCAAATTTCAGAAGAATAAAAATCCCAAAGTTCAGATGTGAGGGGTATATTTCATAACTCAGGTTGTCAAAATCTTTTTTGCTTGCTTTTACCATCATCCTAATTCATAGTTATTTTATCTATGCTGCTCTTCAGTTCCTCCGTATAAAGGTTCTGTCAGGTGACAGGTCTTAAGCAGTTTGTGAGTGTTAAAAAATGCTCCCTAGCAACTCCCAAAATATCTGTGTGTGCTAGGGTGCGAGTGGAGGTTACCTTGCTAAAAAGCATTAATGAAAACACAAGTCTAATGATGGGGCGTAACTGACTTTGATGCGCTGTTTGATAGCTCTTTAATGGCTAATTGAAAGTTTTGTTTATACAGGTAGATTCAACCATGCATGCTAAGTGCACTGGAACAATTTTAAGCAGCTATAAGGTAGAAGCCAGACCTTCTGCAGAGCCGGTGCATTTAAGTACAGCATGGCTAATTATTAATGACATATTGTTAAGCTCTTTAATTACTGCTAGAATGCAGCAGAAGCCTTATGGAACACTGCATGCTCGAGTGGAATCAGTGTATCCAACTTTTTTTTTTGCAGTCGTGATATTAAGTGGCTTTTAGCGTTGGCCAGCTGCATAAGAAGTAGAACAAACTGCAGATGGTCATAAGCACAAGGGACACAGCCCACTCAAAAGGGACCTTGAAAAAAGAGTGGACAAACAAATTAAGAGCCGAAGAAATGTATAAACAGGGAGGGCAGTGTTTATTGTACCCATGTGGCCGCTGTAAATCTCCCCAGGTGTGCTGAGCAGTGCATCGCCTAGCAGATAGGGAAAAGCACCTTCCCTAGCAGGCATAATGTATCGCTTATTGTGATTAATTCAAATAGCCATCCATCTACAGAGAGGCTTTCTGCTTGCATCAGGCCCACCACATTCATTATCATATCAGTTAACACGATTATATGCAAATGACCCCACCCGGCAACCACATATACATATCAATTACGATGACAGCATGTCGTGTGAGACATGGAATATTATGGTAATTCCTCTGCAAATAGATTGCACCTGAGAAGAAGAGAAGCGATAGTGTGAGAGCAAGTGAGAAAGAGGGCATGCAAGGGAAAAACAACCAGAGCCTCAAATCAACTACCTCTGAAGTGTACTAGACAACTCTGACACAAGTACAGCCTTCATGCTGTGAAATGAAACAGGATGTAGTGACTGTCATCATCTGATGAAGTGTGGTAATGCTTAGTATTAATACAGGGAGTGCAGAATTATTAGGCAAGTTGTATTTTTGAGGAATAATTTTATTACTGAACAACAACCATGGTCTCAATGAACCCAAAAAACTCATTAATATCAAAGCGGAATATTTTTGTAAGTAGTTTTTAGTTTGTTTTTAGTTTCAGCTATTTAAGGGGGATATCTGTGTGTGCAGGTGACTATTACTGTGCATAATTATTAGGCAACTTAACAAAAAACAAATATATACC
>JBBMFX010000007.1:13379653-13391098 GCA_037832545.1 Rhabdalestes septentrionalis | reverse complement strand
CATTGGAGGTTACTGATTGGTGGTTGCTGTCATTGCGTCACAGTGTTTTTTCTTGGCAGTCCGCTGCCGTGCTTCTTAAAGCCTCGTCTTGAGACAACTGTTTCGTTTTGTGGCAAACAAACACAAACCAAGAATAAGAAATAAAATCCCACTTATTTTAATCCATTCTGCCAACAGTAATTCTATCCATTTTTTACCTCATGTTTTTACTTTGTTTTTGTTAATGAACTCAGCATTGTTTTTCCAAATAAAACATTCGAATTCCTTCATTCATTATTAAAATTTTGAGTACAGTGCATGTGTGTGTGTGTGTGTGTGTGGACCCCCTGAAATAGTAGTGGCCACCCACTGGCCACCCCATTTAAGTAATTCTAGCTCCACGACTGCCCCAATCTTGCACAGATTTGTATCAATTACATTTAAGCTTTGTAGTTTTTCCAGTGTAGTGAAGATGAATAAAAAAGTATTAACTGACCAGCCCTTGATTGATTTCTTTTCAGTTTTTGTCAGTGAACAGCACATGACAGGAGCCTTTGGATGCTAAATACCTGCATGGCAGCAGAAGCAGTTGGGCTGATGGATGAGACTTGACTGCTGTGTTTGCTTTTACCTTCAAGACTCATTATGGGCTCTGCACACTTTTTGTGCTTCTTACTTAAACATTTGGACCAAAGCTGATTCAGTGATAATGAGACAGTTTAATTTCAATACCTTCTGCAGAGAGTTCTACATTTTTTTTTTCAGAACTCTGATTAAAATGCAGAAAACTTGTTCAGAGTAGTTTAGAGGACAAAACTCAATAACTCCATATTGTAGGACATTGTGTGCGCATCTGTGTTTGTGTGTTTGACACACATGTGTGCTAGAGGCTGAGTGGCTCACCGCCTACAGTTTGCATGCAGTATCTGAGGGGCCCAGTTGCGCAGTGAAGCAGGGTATTGAATCACAGCGCAGATGGCATGGGCTCTGAAAAGATGGGGCCGCAGCCCCACAGTGAACGGCTACAGCACAGCATCCCCCAGAGCGAGCATCTCGACCTTCGATAAAAAACCCAGACTCGGAGCTGTAAAGAAACATAATTTCCACAACGTAAATGCAGCCTAGTCAGCAGATTTAGGAACGAATGCCCTCGTTTCAGCTGCAGCTAAAACAGTGCCTTTACGAAAATCTCCTTTCCCTTCTTTGGAGCCTTAATAAATCCAAACAGATTTTAAAAGGTTCTGCTGGGAAAAGCACATACGACTGCTGTCAGCACCAGCCACCCTCTGTATGGCTCATAAATGGATGCATAGCTGTTCGCAGAGTATATATAGGTCACTATTGCTATAATAATAAGTGTTTCATTACATGTCTGAAATTTAATTACATTCTATCTATATATTGTGTTTGTCAAATCAAATGTCCAGTGTCCTGTGTTTTATTTCTTGTTGTTTCTGAACGTTCCACATCATGAACTCACCCCAGAAGACGTGAGCTAATCTGCACCGCACTGTTAGCTCTCACTGTAGGACTAGAGACTTGGCTTAACACAGCACCCGGCCTGCTTGTATAATTCCACATCTGCGAGGGCATCATACGGGCTGTTCTGAATCACTGTGAGTGGTTGAAAGTTAAGAGAAAGAGAGGACGAGAAAAAGAAAAGGAAGAAAAAAACACACACTGGGGGGTATCCCACCAGAGTCCCCTGCCTCACGGAGCAGCTAAGCTAGCATGACAACACAAACACAAGCTGTAGCCATTTTGCCCGCGGATAAAGCTCACCACTGAAGCAAAGCCATAAACACACATTCCACTTCTTTCACTTTCATCTTCCTCAACCCTCCTCCTTCCTCTCTCCTCGACTTTTCCCCATTAGATGGGCCATCAAAGATAAGCCATCCGGCCGTGTTGACTCACTGTGGTCAAGGTGACCCAGCCTTTTTGAGGGCCTGTGCTGAGTGCGCCGCTTCGTCCGCAATTATCTTGTTAAACAGACAACCTCACTCATAAAGGTCCTTCCTGTTGTTGGCCCAAAGGGACGTTAATTACACGGAGACAGGTGCCAGAGGGGGTTGGCATTAGCATAGCGCCTGCCTTCCCCCCTTTCTGCCTGGCTTAATGTCATGTCTCTGGGTGTTTTTCTGTTTTAACTTTCAAACAGTGACAAATAGAGGCTCCTGCAGGAGAATGCTCACTTCTAGCAAGATAAGCTCCATAAGACAGGCTAGCAAATGCAGACATAACTCATCCCATTACTATAACATACAGTCAAACAAGAAAAGTTATCAGAAACACACTAGCATCTCTAGGTAGATCCTAGAAAGCAAAATAAAAACTTTTCTTTTAACAAACGTTAACTCTTCTAATGTGGAGTATATAACACAATAAAAACTAGAACTCAGATTTCTGCATTCGGAAAAACAAATCATGCTATATTACTCATGCTATATCCATACTTATGCTGTAAGAAATGTGTGCTAATGAGATTTTAACAAAAATGAGAAGCTAAATAGCAAAATAATTTTCACTTTGAGACATTTTTGCTAATACAATTTTAACAAAATGTGCACTGTGAATGATCTACCGAGGTTGAACCAAATTGTCACTGTCAGAAACTGAAATCTACAACATTAAAACCACAGGCAAGTGAAGTCAATAAAACTGATTATTGTTACAATAGCACCTGTCAAGGGGTGGGATATGTTTAGCAGCAAGTGAACAATCACTTCTCGAAGCTGAAGTGTCAGAAGCAGGATGAATGGTCAAGCGCAAGGATGTAAGTGACTTTGACAAGAGTTAAATTGTGATGCCTAAACAACTCTGACAAGAGTCAGAGCATCTCCAAAAAAATAGGTCTTGTGGGTGTTCCCAGTTCCTGGTGCTGAGTGGTGCAGCCAAAAACTGTTATTATGAATTCAAAGATTATGTCAGATGATATTGTTTATTATCACTGTAAATTTCATACTGATTTTTAAAGGGTTTAAATTGTTATTAATAAATTGAATTATTACAGGAACTCTTATTTTGGCTTAAACCTAAATACACTTAATTGCTCTTTTGTTTGTGCAGATGTTAAATATATTACAATTTCATACTGAACTGCATTTCATAAATGTATATCATAGTGAATAAAATCTTTGTAAAAGACAGACGAGCTGGTTTCTTTAACAGGGCACATTCTCCATAAAGGGCTGGCTTCAATCAACATCATAATGTACTCTGTGACACTGCAAATAAATTGTCCAGGAATCATTTGAGAAACTCTTGTCTCAGTCAAAAGATGTTCCATCATCTACATAGCCTCTCAAACTCGATTACTGCTGTTCAACCAATAAGAAAAAGGTTCTTAAAACAGTTCCATTCAGGTCTCTTTGAACCTTGGTGTTATTTAGAAATTCAGCCTGTGCTTCTGCTTGTTTTGAGCAGAACATCTGTAATCAAAGATGTACCCTTGCCAATGCACATTAGGAGTACAGCTGTAGCAAGATGGAGGATTACATTGAATACCTGAAAGCTTTTGTTCTGTAACTGCAACTTTTTTTTTATTATTTAAAAAACAAGCATGGATCAACTCCTAAGGATAAGAAGACAATGACATTCAATTCAAATGGTAAACTGTAGAATGATTTGTTTCTTTTAGATGCCAAACAACTTTTAGGTTCCAAATCACATGTGTACATTTATTTTCAAAACATTCAGATCAGTTCAAAATCTGATGCATGAACCAGAACGGAACCTGTTCCCTGTTGATGGAAAAGGAAATTATATGGCATTATATAGTTGCAGGTGTGAAAATGCAGTTCTGCAGACCCCTCTCGCACCATCGGCAGAGTGGTCACAAGGAGGCCTAGATAAAGACAAAAATGTGGGATGCTCATCCTTGCGGAAAGAGTTTTATACCCTTTTTTACTGTTTTATTTCATTATTATCTTGCTGCTTATTTATTTGAAGCACCAGCACTGCATAAATACGAACCACTACAATTGAGCTGTTGTCCAACCGTAGCCTGTTACTTTATGCTTGCTGCCTTCCATTAGATTTGGATCTGCTCTGGCCGGCTGGATTTACACGGCCATTTATTTCCTCATTCCACCCTGCATCCCTACGGCACCCCAAAAATTTACACACACATCAATTTTTATCTCCCCAAGTCCCTCGCAGGACAAACAAGGCGGCTTTCTATTACATTCCTTCGCAGGGAAAAACAATGTGTACCCTGTATGGCCAGGTAAATCTCCAACCTGCTGCCTAAAAACAGCAATCATCAAACTTTTCATCCATTGTTTACATTGCACTATAGGCAAGTTGGAGGTTGCGGCTAAAATCAGGGGACTGCTGTAGTAGCTTCCTCAAGCTGCTTCTGGACACAGTGTCTTATGCTTTCTGGCTCTGCAATATAACACATATCAGCAAGTCAGTCAGAAAAAGCCAAGATTGGATCTTCAGCTGGATACACACATATTTGATTACAGTACTGGTCAGGAGGCTTTGATCATATACATGCTTTGATGAAGAACTTCCATGCTCTGTAATCCAGATAATACTGTCTTAAGGGTTTTTCGGAGTGTAGATTCCATTATGAAGGAGGAATATATGGCTTGAGATTTCAGGGGCTGGGGCAGTGTACACGGAAACCACATTTATCGCAGATCAGATGGAAAGATCAAAGAGAAGAGAAAGCTCACTGTTTTAATTCAATTTCGGTAAGCCTGGATATGAGAGCAGTATTATTAGTTCATTCTCAGACAGACTAGAGTGGGATGTCATAGCTATGATTTGGCCTTGTCACTTGAGATCTACCACATTTCCAACAGAACCCTCTAAAGGCTCTGCAAAAGCTGATCCATCCACTGCAAAGGCACAAAAAAGGTCTTAATCTTAAGCTTTGGGAGTGACCTTTCACTGCAAAGGTCTAACACTAGCAACTCATTCATCTGCACAGAAATCACATAAATCTGCCCATCGCAAAGCTGTTTCCCACCAAAATTCCCCTTCAATGTCTGGGCTCTCTGTGTGATGTGCTGAATACCAAATGAACTGATGCTCTGCCACACAAGACTATCTGCTTCCTTAAATTCATCACCAGAGGATTTTTCATTGTCTGAATGGGTTTATTCATTTCCCCGGATTGTCTTCCTTTCTGTGAGGCACAAATGAACAGGATGTGTAATTACAGAGCCTGTACAACAATCACTTCATATAATGAGCGCTTATCTGGCCGGGCTGTGCCAGGGTTGTGTAGATCCATTTGTTACAGAATTATGGAGGAAAATCCTTTGACTGGCTTACAAAAAACCTCCCATTTTCAGGCTATGACTCCTGACCTCAGTGCTACAGCAGCTGAGCTGGAGCAGGTGTTAGCGCTCTCTTTTTTTAATCACAACCCACAGACACTGGGGATAAGGGAAATGCCTGAAGTGATTCAAAATAATTGTACCATGCTGCCAACTGTATTACAAATGCGTGGAATGACAAATCTAGACGACTGTCGAGGGAACGGGACATTGAGGAGGGCAGAGGTAGTAGCTGACCACGTTTGATAATGACCCTACAACTCCACCAGATGTGCCTTCCTGCAGTCTCTCGCATTTAGGGCTCTTGGGCTCTCTCATGTTGGAGATGAATGAGGCTAGAGAATGTGTGGGCAGCTAATGTGCAGCTGGGGCACAAAGCTGTTGTTTGGAGAGGGCCAGGTGATAAAGACCTGCAGATATTGTACTAGTTCTGTGGCTCATACTTCCTCTGACAGAGCACACCAGTAATTGGACAATGTACCTGGAGATCAGAACGGTCCACACTAATGGCTGGGGGAATCTCCTTATGTATGGATAGATTAGCATGGTGATCAGGGTCTGACTCAGGGGCCTTCTCCATAGTAGCATGACCAATTAGGTCCAGACTTCACCACTGCAGATTCTGATGTCTCTTTGCTGCAGCATGAAGTCTTCACTTTTTTTAATAACGTGTGGTGCCACTCTTGACTTAGAATGAAGTCTTCACATTCCTTCCTTGCAAAATGTGTTCAGTACAGGATAAATTGTTGTGCAATCACCTCAGACAACAATGTCAAATTGATTTGGTGATACAACTGAGATTTGACAGTACTAGACAAATAAACAAGGGCGCAAAATAAATTGAGAAGGCAAATCTTCAATGTAGGTGCTGAATTCCGTATTGCATCAGACCCCGTGCAGTCATGGCCCTATATCTTCAAACCTTTACTAACATCGTTGTACATATTCAAAGACACAGACACCAGGGTTTTTGGGTAACGATAAGAGATATCTGTACATCTGATTTTCTCTCTCCCACATGAGGGACAATCTCCTGCCTCTCATAGATTACTGAGCCCGACCCAGACGGGCAGAAGTGTACACTTGAGAGCAGTCTCTAAGCCACAGATCTGCGCTCTGTACGGTGTTTACCATTTAGCCCGTGTTCTCATTTCTGCACGCCGCGGGACACACACTCATTTCAGAGGGGATATTGAAAAGACTGTAAACAGGGGAAGCCTAATGCTCAAGAATCCTATTAAACTCTCCTCCTCTCCCGTTACCACTCATGCTCCCCTCCTTTGCCTCAGATAGCAAATCGTAATTTCTCTCCAGAGACACAGCCACAAAGTTTGTCCATCTTCACGGGGCACAGGCTAGGCACTTAAAACATTTCCACTGTAAATAGCCTTATCAGCTAAACACAAGTTATTTCCAGAGTCGACTGCCATTTCTGCTGCCAGGGTAACCCTAGAGCAACGAACCGTTGAAGAAGCCATAAAACTTTGTTACCATACCATTACCAGGCCTACAGAAAATTATCAATATTATTATTTGCTGATATACACTCACCTAAAGGATAATTACGAACACCATACTAATACAGTGTTTGACCCCCTTTTGCCTTCAGAACTGCCTTAATTCTATGTGGCATTGATTCAACAAGGTGCTGAAAGCATTCTTTAGAAATGTTGGCCCATATTGATAGGAGAGCATCTTGCAGTTGATGGAGATTTGTGGGATGCACATCCAGGTCCACGAAGCTCCCGTTCCACCCCATCCCAAAGATACTCTATTGGGTTGAGATCTGGTGACTGTGGGGGCCATTTTAGTACAGTGAACTCATTGTCATGTTCAAGAATCCAATTTGAAATGATTGGAGCTTTGTGACCTGGTGCACTATCCTGCTGGAAGTAGCCATCAGAGGATGGGTACATGGTGGTCATAAGGGTTCGACATGGTCAGAAACAATGCTCAGGTAGCCCGTGGCATTTAAATGATGCCCAATCGTTTGTTCCAAGTGTTCCAAGAAAACATCGCCCACACCACTACACCACCACCAACAGCCTGCACAGTGGTAACAAGGCATGATGGATCCATATTCTCACTCTCTTTACGCCAAATTCTGACTCTACCTTTTGAATGTCTCAACAGAAATCGAGACTCATCAGACCAGGCAACATTTTTCCAGTCTTCATCTGTCCAAATTTGATGAGCTTGTGCAAATTGTAGCCTCTTTTTCCTATTTGTAGTGGAGATGAGTGGTACCCAGTGGGGTCCCCTGCTGTTGTAGCCCATCCGCCTCAACACGTTGTGGCTTCACAAATGCTTTGCTGCATACTTCGGCTGTAGCGAGTGGTTATTTCAGGCAAGTTGCTCTTCTATCAGCTTGAATCAATCGGCCCATTCTCCTCTGACCTCTAGCATCAACAAGGCATTTTCACCCAGAGGACTGCCACATCCTGGAGGTTTTTCCCTTTTCACACCATTCTTTGTAAACCCTAGAAATGGTTGTGCGTGAAAATCCCAGTTACTGAGCAGATTATGAAATACTCAGACCGGCCCGTTTGGCACCAACAACCATGCCATGCTCCAAATTGCTTAAGTCACCTTTCTTTCCCATTCTGACATTCAGTTCAGGAGATTGTCTTGACCAGGACCACACCCCTAAATGCATTGAAGCAACTGCCATGTGATTTGTTGACTAGGTTATTGCATTAATAAGAAATTGAACAGGTGTTCCTAATAATCCTTTAGGTGAGTGTATATATATTAGGGGTGTGCAGTGTACTGGGAAGCAGTGTAGGAGGACGGAACCTTACTCAGGGTACCTCAAAGGTAGCTAGCAATCTGGGGGACCGACTCACGACTTTCTCATCGCAGAGCGAATTCCCGAATAGAAATATAGAAGTATTTGTCCGAATAAGTTATTCGTAAAAAACAAGTTATGTGTGCCTTTCCGAAAACCGCGTTTATATATAGAATAATGGAGTTTCCGCCAGACACAATGATATATTTAACGGTAATGGCACTCTACTAGTCTATAATGAATTATTTCAAACTGTAGAGGATATATGGAGAATATATGGAGAATATATCTAAATACTACATGTTCTTTTACCCTGATATAAATTTACCTCTACATAAGAAGCCTTTATGTATAAAGAATATACCCAGGTCAGTATGCAAACAGAAAATATTTGATAGGAGCAGCCTTACAGCAGCTCTGCGGGCCCAATGATCCAGTTCAAGAAGCGAAACAGGCTTCTCCCATTGTATACCGTAGCAACACTACTGAGGCCAATGCATACAACAAAAGGGGCACATTGTAAACAGTGATCTGAAGGTCAGTTGTTATTCACACCCAGTCTATTGGTCCTGTTGTTCCCTGCACTCATATCCTGACCCTCTTCTACCTGATAAACTGTCTGTGTATGTGGAACAAGCCGATGCTTTCTGAACAGCAAATGCAATGTGCGGCCAGCTTTAATTAAACCCATAGGGAAAGATATTAATTATTGCACAGCTTCTTCCAGCATGGCTAGATGTCTGTGTGAGTGGCATGCTCTTCATGAGATGTGGAGAGATTGCTCGTATTATGATTGTACTACTCACATGCCCTCGTCCTTCAACAGTTTTTCTATTGTTACAGTTCAGAGGAAAAAAGAACATAAGATGTGCGTGAGTGTGCGTTCATGTATGCCTCTTACAGCAGCCAGTCTCATGTGTACCTAAATGCTGGGCTTTATTTAAACGGAGCTAGCCTTTAAGCCTTTCCTGCTACTGGCTGCTATTCCCTTTAGTAGTAATTGACCTTTCGAATAATGTTGTTTTGATTCGCTGTTCCCCAGAGACATGTTTTTTCAGCGAGCTTCTGTATCTCTCCAGACTCAAATCTTTTCGTTGCTGAAAAGCGTACGCATTTGCTTATCCATCTCATTATCTTTCTCATGCTTGTCAAAATCTCATTAACATCTATCATTATCTAATCACATTTATGCTTGTATTATTATACTACTCTTCTCGACGACTTTAACCTGTCTGCTATGTCAAGCAATCTCTATCTCTGCGGTTTGTTTTGTTCCTTCTTTTCACATCTGTTCCTGTTAACCAACATGCCTTGTTATAGGTAAGGCTTCCTTTCAAAACCAAACTCATTGGTCAATAGATAAATCAATTTGTCAAGGAAAAGGCCAGTGTACTAAGCACTGCTGCACATAATGAGCATTATTAACATAATGGAGCTGTTCTGTGGACGGTCAGTGTGTGTGTGTGTGTTTGTATGTGTGTGCATTTGCATTTAGCTTTCCTCTTTAATTTGGACACCCAAAACAGATAATCAAGCAAATGCATAAATTGTTAACAAACTATCTGGTGAAATATTTTTGTTTCTATTTTTCTTCATTTTTTAATGAAATGATTTTGATTTAGTTTGTAAAAAGCTAAAAAAAAGAGTATTCTTTTAGACACTTTGATTACATTTCTGCTATCTCACAGTAAGGAATAGACAATAAAAAGACACTCTGCGAGCACATATTATTTCAGACTAGAATTGTTTTAGTATTTTATTGAATAAATGCCATCTGTACCATCTGTACCGAATGTAATTGTATACATATGGCAAAGAAGTTTAGAAATAGTCTAAATGGTACTAGAGTATTATTAGGACATCATACAAAGTACTTTTATTAAAGGTCCTTTTAACAGCCACAACAGGAAACCAGTGACAGGTGAAGTGCATAATCTTGATGAATTCATTACAATGGCACCTGCCAAGGGCTGTGATATATTTGGCAGCAAGTAAAGTTTTTGAAGTTTTTGAAGTTGATGTGTTGGAAGCAGGAAAATGGACAAGCATACAAGGATCTGAGTGACTTTGACAAGGGCCAGATTAGGACGACTGAGTCAGAACAATTCCAATATAGCAGGTCTCATAGAGTGATCCCAGTATGCAGAGCTTTGTACCTACCACAAGTGGTCCAAGGAAGGTGAACCGGTAACAGGGCCAATGGGGCCCAAGGCAAAAGGCAGTTTGTCTTGTCTGATCCCACAAAAGAGCTACTGTAGCAGTAACATGTCAGTGAAACAAACATGTGTGATGGAATTCACTCTGACACGTTGCACCTACCTAAACATTGCTGCAGTCGGGTACATTCTCTATGTCAGTGGTATTCCCTAAGGGCCGTGGTCTCTTTCAGCAGGTTAATGTGCCCTGCCACACTGCAAAAATTGTCAGGAATGGTTTGGGGAATGTGACAAAGAATTCAAGGTGTTGACTTGGCCTCCAAAGATCTCATCTTGCTGCCAGATCCCACAGCACGCCTTCAGATGTCTTGCCTCAACAGATCAGAGCTGTTTTGGTGGCACAAGGGACAACCTACACAATATTAGGCAGTTGGTTCTAATGTTATGGTTAATCTGTGCATGTAATAACCCTAGAGTATGAAGACATGAAGGATGATTTCTTGATGAATTATGCACAAATGGCATCTCAAGGTTGATTTACATGAAGCCGCACATTCCTGATAAGCTGCCTATGTCTATGCCAGCAGAGTCCTGTTCATTTCAACAGCAAACTCTCTGCAGAGACTTAGAACGCTGCCACACGTTTTCTGAATCTCCTTGCGGGAAAGAAGCATAAAGCAAACACACGCCAACAACACATCTGATGCCTGCTAATAAGGCTGCTGGAGAGACTTGCACTTTAAGCTAACAGCAGCCACTTGTCTTGATATTCTTTAATTCAAAGCCAGAGTTAGATCTGAAAAAAGCAGTCTGTGAACAGCGCAAAGTACAAGCAGAATAAAGCTGGGTCTCCCGTCAGCTCTTGGCCCGCCCTGACAGGGCGCCGGCCCCACATAGGCCGCCACTCAAAATGGAAGCACGCGGTGTGAAATAGTTTGCGAGCAGTGTGAAATAGGCTGGTGGAATGAGAATAGGCAGCCCAGATGGATGCTGGGTAGGCTTACCACGCAGGAGATCAGAGGTGGCATGAGGCGAGGCGTGGGCGCGGAACAGCTGCCAATCAAAATCATCCTCCTCTCCCTGGCTGAATTCACACAGGCTGGGGTCAGAGTCCTCATCAAATGTACAGCCTGCTGCTATAGGAGTGGGGTGAGAGAGAGAGAGAGAGAGAGAGAGAGAGAGAGAGAGAGAGAGAGAGAGAGAGAGAGAGATAGTGAGAGAGAGAGAG
>JBBMFX010000007.1:13340524-13364841 GCA_037832545.1 Rhabdalestes septentrionalis | reverse complement strand
ACTTTTTTTTGCGGTTTTGATACCTTGACTTTTTAAAACCGCGGTATACCTTGAAACTGGTTATTGTCCCATGTCTACTCATGTGTGCCCCAAATTTAACCTTTTTAGGACTCTTTCATGCTTTCTGTTACATATACTTTTTAGAAAGAACCAGTTACATTTGGCTTTGAACCTCTGCATTCAGTACCATCTTTTCAAAGCCCAGGTTTGTATCAATAATTTGGCCCCACTCCTCGCGAGTAATTTCTTGCTTCATGCCTTCTTAAACAGAGAACTATACCTGAACAGAGGAGGTCACTAAAATGTCAAACTTCCTGTCCTCTTGGTGGTACTCGGTCCAGCTCATTGGGCAGGATAAGTTCCCTTGTCAGGCTTTGACTTGGAAAAAATCTTTACATTTATAATCAACTTCTACAAAACACAGGCCATTAGATCTGGTAGCACATTCATTTGAAGTAGTTTTTTTCTGCTAAAAAGGAACTAGGGTCTTTTTTGGATTCTGTATTCATAGCACTGACAACACCTATCTAAGCTCAGACAGTCCACATTACCTAGCATCCCATGACTGGCATATTTGGCACGGACGGCAACTGCCCGCAGGATTATTAAAGTGTGTCCGGACCGGTCCTGCATTAGTTAGCCCTTCTCCTCCACTAGAAGTGCTACACTTCAGTGGTGCTCGAGCGGTAGAGGGCCGATCCGCTATCAGCATGGAAACAGATTAACTTGATGAGTCCAAATTACAGAAGCTGGTTAGCCTGCAGGCAACACGGTCTACATACACACACACACACACACACACACACATATACACACACACTACAAGCGTACAATCACACGTTCACGCACTTCCACCCTTTTTTTCTATGTGGACGCTCAAGGGAGAAACACAACTCATTCTGAATGCTAATGCTGGATTTTGACGCAGAACTCTCAGTCATGCTCCATGGTGGGTGTATGCTTGTCACCTAACGAGTCAGGGGGCTATATCATCAAACTCCCAGAGTTCCACACTCCATTTTAGTGGTGCCTGCAGGTCACTGATGGGATGTTGATAATGAGGGTGTGCCTCTGCTTGCCCTCATTTTTATTTCAGACAGTACACACCTGTCTAGACTAACTGAACCAATCTGCTTCATGCACAAAGTTTGTCAGTCAGTTCTTCCACCCCTAACTAATCACTGAGGCAGGGGAGTGCGAGATCACTTTGTACATGTCAATTCGTGTTTACATATTTTTCATTGCACTAATCCTCAGGAGATTCTAGGGGATGTTTGTGTGTGTATATGTGTATATGTGTGTGTGTGTGTGTGTGTGTTTGTGTCAGTCCCCCCTCTAACAAAAAGGTAAATTCTACAACTTCAAGGCTAATTCTTCAAATATGTTGGATTTTACCAGAAAGACTCATTCTATATGTTTCTTTTAAAAAAAAAACAAGGTTAAAATATTTGGCGAATGAGCTTATTGTTAAAATTACATTTAGGGTTTAAAATTTTCGGTAAATTAATGCAAACATTTCATGATGAACAGACCAATAGAAACAGACCAAAATGACATTCATAGCATTAACACTGAATCGAGTACTTCAGTTTGGATTTATTTTTGAACTGCAACACACAAAGAATAGAGAGTTCCACTTAACAGTTAGTTCAAATGTTTTGTGTTTAAGCAGAGATGGCTTGAGTAATGGTAGCACTCATCATGGCACTAAACATCAAAGCCATTTACCATTTGTATTGTTTAGTCTTGAAGCAAAAAGCAACAGATTATTTGATCCAATTGTTAAATAACTTAATTAGCCATGATTGAAAGTGACAGCACTAATATTCATAACATACACTAGATGGGTTGTTAATCCAAACACTGAGATTCTCTCAGTAAAAGTATGTTAAAGCTTCCTGGGATATGTAAACAGAGTCCTTGCAACAGACATCAGGAGGGATAGGAACAGACAGTCTGGAATCATATGTATCTGTTTACAAATGCCGCTTCACCACAGAGGCAGTCTGAGTGCCCAATCAGCAGCCTGCAGCTACACATGCTAACGTCACTTCAACTTGCCCATCTCCACAGACCTCCAATACCCCTCTTCGCACAACAACACAGCATAATTCAACCCATTAATCAAGTTCCATACTCAATGCATCGGAAGGATAGAGACAAGGGATGGGGGTGAGTGAAACAAACAGAAAACATGAAAGTAGCTAAAAAAGACTGCAAAGAAGGAGAGGATGCCAGAGGCCCAGTGCTTGTGAGTCACTGCTGATGTATCCCGGAACCAGACTCAGGCAGTCTAAGGAGTAGCACTGAGAAGAATAGTTGGAGTTGGAGGGGAATACTTGAGGCAAAAGCACATAATGGCTAAACTGGGGGAATAAGAGGAATGAGCTTAGCAGAAAAGATGACACCATACTACAGGTTGCTAGAACTCCATTTCCAGGACTATTTACTGCCATACGGCAAACCAACTCTGCTCTGTTACACTAGAGACATCATTCACAGGCTGACCGGAATAAAGAATCTCTAACCGTGACTTTCACGGATAAAAGGAGCACCAGCCACCCTCTGCGCAACCACAGCTAGACACTAGACTGCTGAACACAATGATACAGCCACTATTCAGTTCACCAGTGCTTTCTGTGGTCTAATGAATAAGTGGCTTCCATTTGATCAGGTGGACAATAGAAAGGAATTTATTAGATCTACCTGGTATAATAGAGGTTAAATGAAAAAAAGAGGATAGGTAGCAGTTCTCCTGCAGCAGTCTCATTAGTGCAGTCCTAACACAAAAAATGCCACCTGTCACTAAATGAGAGGTACACCATGTGGACAAAAATATTGGGACAACTTACCATTAAACAGACTTTAATGACATTGCACTCAGATACATAGATTTTAATATGTAGTTGGTTCTCCCTTTTGGAAGGCTTTTGGAGTATTTCTGTGGGAATTGATGTCCATTCATTCTGTAGAGAATCTATGAGGACAGACACTGATGCTGGACAAAAACACCTGGTTTGAGGTCAGGGCTCTGTGTGGGCCATTCAAGATCATCCACACCAAACTCATCCAGCCATATCTTTATTGAGCTTGCTTTTTGCAACTGGGGCACAGTCATGCTGGAATAGAAAAGGTTCCTCCCCAAACTGTGTCCCCAAAGTTGGAAGCCTGGTGTTGTCCAAAATGTCTTGGAATGCTGAAGCAATTATAATGTAATAATTGTCCCAATACTTTTGTCCATACAGTGTAGATTGGGGGATTACAGCAAAATTCCATGAGTAAGTCAGTGGAAGAAAGAGGAAGACTACTGAAGCCATGTGGCTCTTCTAATGCGATTTTCTATATAGGCACTCTCAGCTCTTTGAAGTACCATTTCCAGCTCTTCTGTTCCATTACTTACAAACAAAATGTTGGGCACCTGCAACCACTACTTCTCAGAAATTTACATTTTAAAATAATCTCTTGACAGACCGGTTAAGAGTTTATATGAGGGGGGAGAGCGTTTTACTGTGTCTAATGTGCAATGCAGAAGTAATACCTTAAAGAATATTCTGTAAAGAAATGTTATATTTAGTTTGCTTCTCCCTTTTTCTGTCCCTCGGAAAAAGTCACATAGTTTCACTTTCAAGGAGAGTTTCTCCAAATCATCAGCTCAGCACTAAAAATGCCCCGAGAACCGCTACCTGTGTTTTACAACGAACCATCAGCAGCGCTGGAACATATATCTCAATTTTGCATCGGCAGTAACCACTAAGAAATCTTTTGGATGTGAAAAAAGTGAGCTCAAATAGTGGAGAGGAGTCATCTGCATAGCCTCAGGGAGCAAGAGTGGCACTAATACACCACAACAGTCTGACGCGATTAAGTCACAGGCATTCCTCCCTGCCAACACATCAAGGTAAGCCAACTCGGTGACACATTTTGACAAGCCAGTCGTCCTAGAGAGGGAGGAAGAGAGAGGGAGAGGGAGAGCGTGGATTTAGGTATATTTGTCTGGTAAAAGGGGAAGAAGGTAAAAATAAAAACGAAACTAAAGAGCAAGCAGAGGGAAAAGAAAGAGTAGCAACAGCTGTTAAATGTCAGGCCGGCAGCAGGGGGCAGTGTCTGAGGTCTTCTGTGTCTGCACTGCAAAGTGCAGAGGGCGAATGCAGCTCAGCCTGCTGTTCGGAAGCTAATTAGAAGTGCCTCTGGTGAGAGCAGAAACACCTAGGGCTCGGGCTCGCTCCAGGACGCACTTCAAAACTTCAAAGGGGCCATGTTGGGAAGGCAGAATTCCATTGATGCTGACAAACAGGGCGGCAAATCACGTCCCTCCCTCATGGTTCACTTTACTAAGCCCCTCTCTCCCTCTTTCACTTCTATCAGAGCAGTCAAGGTCAGGTTCTGAGATGCCAGCAGGCAACCGAGACATCGGCCACAGGAGCCTTGGGGCTGTTTATGTGGCAGCAAACAAATTCTACATCAGCATGGCTAAGCCAATAAAAGCAACAAGAGGTCCAGGCTTCAGCAGCCTGGTGCACTGGGGCTTTTATTTTCAGGGCTTTATTGGGTAATTAAAGTTTGAAGAGTGGCCATATGCTACATGTGACTGGCTGTGGCTCGGTTACTAAACCTTGACTGGGAACAGGTGAAAGAGAACAGACTTGCTTACTGTCAGTGCTCCTTGCCATCTGTTACTGAAAAGGCTGCTCTAATGGAAGACAATTACGGGTTTATTTTTACCCCAAAGTCAATGCTTTTGAATATACTGACAGTGTGTCTCCAATGACTCAGATTTTGATTCCTTCACACACAAAAGAGAAGCAGAAGAGAAAAGAAAACTCTCAAAAGTCAAACATGAAAGTGGAACTCAGAAGGTAAAAGGTGCCAGCAGACAGTTGAAAAATGAAAGCAGCCTGCAAGCACTTACTCCAATTCCTGGTTTTCATGTCGCTGTCACACAGTCTGCTTTATTCCACAAATCACTGATAGCATTTGGCCTTGTGCAGCTGGTGCCTAAAGGTAGTGCTGGGTGATCTATAGCCTATACAAGTGTATCACTAAGATATAAAACAAATGTAATGTAATTCCTGGGTGCTTCGGATAGCTTTCAAAATGTATATACTTGAAATGAAAAGTAAATGTCCATTCTGAAAACAGGGTCGTCTATCTGCTTAATACCATGTTTTGTGAGAAAGAGAAGAAAATCAAGAATCAGTCAATCAAGACACATCAGGTATAGGAGACATTCAGCAAGCGAGGGTTCATGAACTTTATTAATGCACATTTAAATATGATAACTATTTTCATCATTGTAACCTAGAACTAACTAGGTCAGCCAGTCCAAATCACAAAGTTTTCATCGAATCTACTTTTCCTGATTGTTCTGGCCATAGTTCTAACCTATTGGGGAGCATGTGAAGCACATGAATGCTAAAATTACATTAAACCCAGCTGCCATGTCGTTCCGAGACATGCCACCTCAGTTAACGAGCCTGTTTCATGGCTCACTGCTAGTTTCTAACTAAATAACAGCTACAAAGCTGAACTAGACTTGCCTTGCCTAGCAGGGGGCTATCCCAGTCGCCTTCAGCTCGACACAAGACATTCCAGCAAGGACGCGGCTAATCACCCTTAGCCCACACTTAACTCTCCTTCTCTCCAAAGCCAAACTTTCCGTGCCGCACTGTTAATCAGGATTTCTACACAGCAGGATAGTTTGTCTTGCTGCTTATGTGTTGAACAAAGGATTTTTTTTTTAAGGCTGTTAAAAAGCTGGACCTCTTTCTCCCACAGTCGTCCTCTGAGGTTTGAGGAGGAAGCTGTGATAGATGCAGTGCGTGTTATGAGCTACAAAGTGGCGAAAAGATTACATGTTTCCTTTCTTTTCCAATCCCCAGATAATTCATCTTTGCCCGTCTCCTCATTTATGGCTGAGACTGCAGCGGCACGCGTGCGGGGCTTTAAAAAACAAGCCAAATGAATGAACAAAAGCAATGGCCTGCCGCAGAGATAATGAAAAAGCCACTTCCTATTGGAAGCCGTGAGGCAGATAGTTTAATTACGTTGCCATTTTTAATTGAACATGAATTATTTACAGTCTGAGCCGTAATGAAATACCACAAATACCCATATCACCCAGTTAACGCCAAACTCAGTCATTCATCATGAGTGTACCAGATCTTGCTTTACTCTCGGGTGTGAGCAATTCTTTGATGAAATTTTCATCACAAGGATAAACTTTCAGATCAGCGGTTTTGGGGGAAAAAAAGTTGTGGTATACGTTATTCACTGAAGAATATTTGGCCCCCAAAAAGTGTGGCTTCCCCTTTAATTTTGACAGACCTGCCCAGGTAAAAGACAGCAAGATTTTTTATAGTAATATAACAAATTTTAACAATGAAATCTCAATTAGTCCACAGTTGGTCAAAAGTTAGACATAAATGTATATGCTAGCTCCAAGAAACACATCCAGTTTGTGTAATGCTACAGGCTTTGTTAATGGGAAACAAAGACACATGACATGGACCATCAGGATTTCTACTGTTATACTCTACATATACAGACAGTGAACCAAACATAATAAATTTAAAAACCTAAGAGACCTGAATAATGACTGAAAATATTTTTTTTCTGTTTAAAAGAAACACACACACACACAAACAAACACACACACACATACAAATGTCTCACTTCATTCTTTACTCTGTCACAATCTATAGGCTAATTAATATCATATCATTGATTTTATATAATCTAAAAGGAAAAAACAACTTCCAATTACAGTGAATATTGTTTCTCAAGCAATTTGAAACTAAATTACCCCCACTAGGTCTCTGAGCTTTTTCTTAACATACCAATTATCGCCCCTGAACCATTGTCATTATGTTTCTTGTCAACCAGCCGTCCAGGCCCAGTTGTGATGCTGTGACAGCTGGTTAGTTCTTCTAAAAAACAAGGTCAGGGAAAATGGCAATTCTGCTGGTACTTACAATGACTTCCAACGGCAATGGAAAAGGAAACAACACACCTACAGCAAAGACGAGTATGTGCTGGTGTGACTGTCCATTGCTAAAGAGAGATAAGGAGTTAAAAGGTGTGAAGAGTGACAGTAACTCCTCTGAAAACTGAAATTATTAAATGAGCTAGGGTGGTAGTAACCTACTGGGTAAAACACTTGCCTGCAAATCCAATGTCCACTAAAAGTTATGGGTTCACACCCCCAATTTCTTGTCCTTGAGCAAGACACTTAACACTCCGTTGCTTCAGAGTGACTGTCCCTGTAACTACTGATTGTAAGTTGCTCTGGATAAAGGTGCCTGCCAAATGTCACTTTACTTTACTTTATGGCCTTGCCAGTGGGGTGCACGGTTTTTCAGGGGTGAGGCTTTGGAAAAACACTGAAAAGATGTGCCGTATCTGTGACTCTTTAAGTAATTAAACAATTTGTCAAAGTTTCTATTTGAGAGCCACTGAAAGAGTGATGTAAACTCTGCTGTACTGGATCCCTTACTTCCAAGACTGTACTTTGGTACTTTTACTTTTGATCATTTGTAAAAGTCCAGAAAATTTCTGTAGTCAGTGTAATCTATTAATTTGAGAAACCATTTAAAGATTTTCCAGCCATTCATCATTGCCTCTCATTTTCAACAGATTTGTTACAATGGCAGTGTGTCTGTCAGTCATTTACACTGCATGAATTTTTCGGCAACACATCTTAAGGCTTCTTGCTAAAGCACTCACTTTACACTCAAAAGATCTTAGTCGTGATTCCCCAATGGCTGGACATGATGAAGAGGCCAGTGCCATAAGCACAGAAGAGAGCTCTAGCGGACCCTACATGTAGACTCATTTGACTTGTGACTAATATCATCCCTCTGGCATCTGTTCAGCTAAATGACTCCCAACATCACATTAACATCAAGTGACTTAATCTGTGACATAACTTCGCATGAGTGGTGGTCGAAAGCCTAATCCATTCCATTTAAGCATCTTAATGAATTTCTGTCTGCTGTCTTATTAACAATAACATCCATGTTCAATTATTATTCAGGCCCTCTGTGGACTTTAGCCATAGAGACTATAAGGAGGTTTCAAACATCGAAACAGGCGAAAAACAGTAGTATCTCATCACAAAATTACAAATGAAACAGGCAGTTGATCAGTGTTCTAAAAGTCCTGGTATCCACATTATGTTATAGTGTGAAATAGTGTGATGTATCACAGTGTATCACAACGATAATATATATGATAAAAGAAAATAACCTCTCTAACACATTATTTTAGTAAATCCAGTACAACTCAACCATGGATGTAGGAGTTTTACTGAAGCGCTATCATCGGAAGCCGAGTAAGCCACGGATAAAACAACAGCTAATGTGCCCCTCTGGCATGAACTTGCAAGCACTGCTAGGAAAGCTGTTCAAGGGAAGGCCACTGGAAAATTCTGGGAGCGATTCATCTTAATTCTCAGATATTAGATTTCATATGAGTATCCATAAACTCCTTCGCATGCATAATCTCTTTCCCTTATCCATGATAATAAACCAGTGACTCAGCTTTCACTGGCTACTTACAAGGTTCACAAAGTCAGGCCTCGACATTCAGTTTATATCAACAAACCTAAACGGACGTGACTTGAGAAGCTCCTGTAATGTATTTTATCCAATTATTGAGTCACAGCATGGATTCTAACCTCATTCCACATACCTAAGGTGAACCCATCTGGAATCTGAATTTCCTGGCTATTACCCCGTGCTCCCAGCACTGTCGCTATGTATTATATCTAGTGCCATCACAAAGCCCAGCTAAGTCATTTCATCTCAAGAAGCAGCCACCCTCTCTCAAAAGACATTGAGGCCAGTCATGTGCTCCTTATTTCTCTAAAACACTGTCGGTGTATAAAGCCGTTTGTTTCTAACCTTAAACAGATGAGTCCAGCATGATCCTGAGCATTCTACAATTAAATTAGTGTTAAAACAAAAATGTTGTTAACAGCTGACAACAGTTAAAAAGTGTCTAAATTCACTTTAGTACATGAGGGACACATTGTTTATATACTAGATCAGCGGTGCCCTACTTCCATCTGGGGGGGAGGGGCACAGTTTGGTAGTTGCCCTCCTCAAACACACAAAATCTGGCAATTAACAGGTTTAGTTGAATCTTGTGTGTTAGAGAAGGGTAACCATCAAACTGTACTGGATCCCTGCCCTCCATGATTGTACTTGGACACTCCTGCTATAGATTGAGGTAAAATTGTCTCTCAATTTCAGCAGATTTGTTTCAATGGCTGTATATTTGTTAGTCATTTCCAGTGCATAAACTGGAAGTATATATACATTCATAAACAAAAGAAGAAAGCTGATGATAAAAGGAAGAAAGATATAATAATTAAGAAGAGGTTAACAAAAACGGATTACACTGATTGGATAGAAGAGTCAATTTGTGGAATTTGCACATCCAAGCACATTGGCAAGATTTAACATGTTGGTTTTATAACACCAACTCTTCTTAGCACCAAATACTTTGATGTAAGTTCTACTAATTGCACAGAATATCAAACTGACGACAGACAATTTATTATTGTTATATTTTTAATTGTAATTATTGTTGCACAGTGATGTCTACCAAACATTTCTGTTTTGATCTGAATATAGACAAAAAGGAAAGTAAATGGACATGTAGGTAAGACTGGGGTGATGCAGCATGAACACCTCAATGAACATCTCGTTTTTTTCATTTTTCGGGTAAGGGAGCAGGTGCTGTTGTGCCTTGCCAACACTGTGCATCACTACTGCTTTTATTTCATCTGATAAATCTGTTTATTTAACCTAGAGCTAAAATTAGAGGCATACACACCAGTCCTAGCATTAACACAGATATGCACTGTAGTTGCTAGCTGCTCATTCAAACATTGTGTTGCTGGCCTTCAACCAAACAGGAGTTTCTCTTCAAATTAAAGTCTACATAAATAAGATAACTTGTGTCCAATAGAGCAACCCATCAATCCATCTTGAGTCACTTACCCTAACTAGGGTCACAGGGGTGCTCGAGCCTATCCAAGCTATTATAGGGTGAAACAATTGTTCCAATTGTGTCATGGACTCATGTCTGTTACCACTGTAATTGGTTTGAATTATTATTTTTTCCTTTATCACCCTGCGTCACTTGTCCTGACCAGGTTCACAGAAGGTGCTGGAGCCTATCCCAGCACTGACAGGGTGTAATAAGGAGAAATGGACCTATCCCATTGTTCCAAGTTTTAATTGACCTATTGTGTCACCCCTGTAACTGTTTTGAATCATTTTGTTTCCTATAGAAATGCCCCCAGCTAGAACAGGGATCATTTCTTGAGATAATTTATAGGGAGTCAGCATTATTCATTTACTTAAACTAATAATTACTAATAACTAATAACTAATAACTTAAACTTAAAACATGAAACAACATGTTTCAGTGACAGAATGCATAATAGCATAAAAGCAAAAGCATGCATAGCTTGAAGTAATTCAGTATTTAAGAAAGTCGGCTGAGACTTAAAGACTTCCCCTGAGCAACGATGAGACACAATTTCAAAAGGTCTTACATTTCGGAGACGCACAAGCCTTTGTGAGGTGAAAAAGTAAGCAGCTCTCTACTGAAAAATACAAAAAGAAGGGAAAAACAGCTTCAACTTGCTTAACGAATCACACGCTGAAGTCAACAGTGAATCTGACAAGCCATGGCTTGATTTCAATAATGGTGCTCGGGAGGAAATGCGCAGCCACGGCACTTTGCTGGGGATGAAGGCGTCTCTCTGCTGATTCACTCAGACAACGTAATTATGTCTTGTGGTTTTCATCACATTGGCCATGTCTAAGGAGGCAGGGGGCTGGCAGTGCAGCAGAGGGAGGGGAACAAAGGGGCATGCTGGGGATGGGCACAGCCCCACTGCCCCTTCATCTCACATTAACATCAGAGACAAGGCATGGGCCAGAAGTCGCACATGCATCAAAACACCCAACCGCCCACACATACACACACACACACGCACCAAAAATCAGTAAGCGGAAACACCCACCTGGACAAATAAATTAGAACTATCCACAACTCTGTTTTTTCAGGTGCAATAAAACAGCATTTAGTACAGGCCCGATGATCAGACCCCACGCATGTGGTCACACAGTGATGGGATAAAAGTAATGAGAGATGGCCAGTTATGTGACAGTGAGCCTGAGAACCAGTGGAAGCAGCTGGAAGATGGGCATATCTTACATCACATGGGTGCTGAGGCATTTATGTAAAGTCAGTACAGCTATGATTATGTAAATGGACGTGCAACTTCACCTTACATGGGGCTCTGAGTATGAAGAGGCTCTCCAAGAGCACAGCTGTATGATGCAGGGTGATATTTAGTCTGTGAACACAGACATACCAGTCTGACAAGGAAGAACCAGTGTCTACTCAAGCCACCTGACAATCGCCTCACGTCTCTTGTGAAAATGTCAACTGGAAGACTTCACAAAAAGCGCTCCTGAATAAGCCTGTCACAATTATTACAAAAGCCGCTGATCGCAATCATTTAAGCTGACCGCAATTATTAAAGTTGACCGCAATTATGTCTTCACAACCGTTTGCTCATGACAACAAACATAAACGGCATGTCCCTTAGTTGGGAAAAAAAGGAAACACATTTACTCAGATATGACATATAATTTTTTTTTAATGAAAACATAAAAAGACCTCAATTCTGACTAACTTTTAAAGTCTATATGCGATATAGTATCTTTAAAGGACAGTGGGGGAAAATGTCAGCTGGGTGCCACAAATTGTCCTAAGAATCGAATTAATTAGACGGCTAATCAGCAAATCTGGCCATTTTAGGCTTGTACTTTAATACCTGCACAAAGTGAAAAAAAATGCAATGAAATTGTCAATCACAATTATTTTTATGGCAATTAATCTTCAGTTGAAACCTTGACAGGCCCACACCTGACAGCCGATGAGCGCATACTTAATGGGCTTGTGTGAAAGGGAGCAATTTTCTGTAGTAGAAGCTGGTCTTAACTGCAACAATTCAGTGTGTTTAATTGGACAAAAAGTTCTGATAATGACAGTGCCCAGTGACCATGGGCAACTATGGAAAACCCTCACTAACAGCTTGAAAGCACCTGCAGTTCAGATAAATAACAAAAACATAGTTAAAAGGAAAGTATGATGCTAGTGCCTTGTTAAAACAAATAGAAAATATTGAACAATGAATCAAGCTACGTGAAGTTTGTAAGATTCCATTTAGTACAGAGCAGCAAATAATAAAATGGATTCATAGATTCATTAATGCAGTGTAGGGCATTTCAGTTCCGGCACTTCCCTGTGTGGTCAAGAGGCCAATATAAAACTAAGGGATACTCGAGAAATGTATTCCAGTGAAAATGTTTCACGTTTTATCTGGTAATGTAAATTAAAAAATTGAGAGTAGGCACAAAGCATTCAAAGCCATTTATAAATGATTGGGACACTGTTTGTTCAGCTAGTTCATGGCAAGGACATATCAATTTAAGTGAAGCATAAGCTCAGGGTTTTCTTTTCACAAATAAAAGACTTTAATTTGTGGGACTTTAATCGGTCTAAATCCCATGCAGTTTACTTTTTGGAAAATGCAACATACACTCCCATGGCTTAGGGTAAGGGGACACTGACAATGAGCTGATAAGTTGTGCCAAAACAGCCAGCACTTACAGCCATCACAGGAAATACACTGCCGTTAATTATCTGCTGAACAGCAGGGAAGTCACTGGGGGGTCTTTTCACAGTGAGCATAATGGAGCAGTGCTGTGCTGAAAAATGGAAGGTGCTGTTTTTTGATGCACCATTTATAGAATTCAGTAACTCTCACACAGTTTACTTCACACTAATGACAAAGCACATCAGCTCTTCCTTTAGGCAGTCGTTCTTGAAAATGAAGTACATTCTTAAATGTTATATATTTCCGTGTATTGCATTTTTTTTGCAGTGGCCTTTTTGTGCAAGAGGGGCAGAATAAAGGAACCCACCTCAGAACAAATAGGAGAAAGTTTGTCTGGCTTTCTGTGGCTAATTACCTGGAATGATCCATGTCTGTACCTCTCTGAGGTCAGCTTCCTGTTTGGAGCTAAGGGAAGTGCAGCAGTGTGGGGTTGTGGAGGGGCACAGCGGGTTTGGGTGAGTGGACAGCTCAGTCCGTGGTTCCTCAAACCTCAGAGTCCATTAATCACACTTTACACACCCGCAGCTTTTGCAGGCTAGTGTGACAGCGACACGGCCGAGAATGATTAATACTTAATGCAGCGTTTAGGAGTAAGATTTATGCCATCTGTTAGTGGACAACGCGGCGCTGAAGTCCACGCCTTCATTTGTGGAAGGACTCTCTGTCTGGGGAGATTAAGAGGGTGATTCATAACTTCTGCAAGAGGGGGTCACCTCTAGATAAAGGGTGACTTTGGCCTGCGTGCCAGAGCAGGAAAGGGGCTGACAGTGGTGGCACTGTGCTAGTGGCTAGGGCCCGGAAACGGCTGGACACGTTACAAGAGCCCAGGTGTCCCTGTCACCACGCCACTGGGCTCTTTTATATAGAAGCTACACAACAACAGATGGCAGGGGGACTCTATGGAGCTTCAAGTGAAAAAGGTCTAAACAGCAGCAAAAATATGTGACCTTTGTCCTGAGTAAATATTCAGCATCTCTCTTTTTCCCACGAAAACAGGAACCAGGATTAGACAGATAACGCACACACGCACAAGCCTAAATTAACTCCTCTCTGTCCACAGCCAAATGTCAGCTGGTATAAGCACACATATGCAAATGTATTTGTTTTGACTGGTGGTTTTACCAGAAATAAAAACAGCCAAAAAGAAATGTATCTATTCATAAAGCATGACATTTATACCATAGTACAAATGTATCCAAAATTTCTGGAAGCTATTTCCATCGCATTTCGTCATCACTGATTTGATTTGGCTTCTGCTAATTTCTGAGTGCCTCCCCTTGTTATTAAGGAAAGTCAGATGTCTGAGGATATGTGCAAGCATGGCAAAGTGAAACATGTCCAATCTGGCTCTCTCTTGATCTTTATTCTGTTTCTGCAGAACACTTATTTTTCACCGTTCGTCTCTGCAAGAGCCTGATTATGAATAAGCAATTTTCCTACAACACAGCCTATTCTTCGCTCGCCACCATCTGCATATTCAGACAAAGTGTCAGAAAATGTGAAACCATCTATTTATTATTCCTTCTTTTCGCATAAACAGAAAGCCGATTCACCAAGGGCGAGTCGTATTCAGACAGAGTACAACGTACATCTTGAAAGGTGAAGTCTAGGATTCATAATGTTTCAGAAAACAAAAGCTTCAGTTCTGTCAGTGTTGTGTGCAGGGGTGTTTCTATAGATAGGTGTCCTACCCAGTAGCCTGAACAGTTGCCTAGAACAACCCCTTGTCAAACAAATAGTTCACTCTCCCACACACCCAGGGCTGGCAAAAATGGGTTGATCACTGCAGCTGCAGTAGAGGGGGAATTGGCTGTTGGGCATGGGGTGAGATTTTGCCTTCTGGTTGCATGTGTAAATGTTCCCAAGTTTGCAAAAGTATATAAGACGCTTATACATACTAATACAAAACATACTTGTACAAACATTGTCCTCAGCATTGGCTTGAAGGACAATATTGCATACAAGGCCAGGCATTTATACAAGCGAACAATTCAATCGTCCAGAAGGACACGTGTGTAAGAGTGATTGCAGATTTCAAGTGCTTATGGAATTTGTCAGTCGCTGCTCAGGCTACACCTAACTATACCTAACCCCTATATTCCAACAAGCTTAGAACCCTGTGCCCATGGAATTTACAAACAATGTACCCCACATGTCAAGAGTTTGGTTTGGGAAATGAAACTTGATCCAAGGAGTTGTAATTGTAGAGCACATGTTTGAATTAACCATAAAAAATACTGCAAATGTCTGGCATGTGAAATTGCTACTTTATTAGTCAGGCTGGAAATCCATGTCTTCCTTTATTAACTCGTTGAAATAAGTGTCATGTGTGGCTAGACATCATTAAAGAATATATATTCTTTCTTATGAGAAGACCTTCATGAAAAACAAACTTCTACAGGCAATATTCAATGCACACAATATTTACAGTCTACACTTAAATTTACCATGTCTGTAAGGAGGATCAGAATGGAGAATAAAACACAAAATGCCATTTCCCAGCCAGCTTAGCTAACTGGCTGTCAGCTTTGGTATAACATACTGTTTTTGGACCCAAGTTATTGGAGTGTTTATGGAGAGATTTGTTGTGGGGGTTATCTATGAATCTTGCACTGCCCTTCCTGCAGCACTAAAACTACTGCAAATACAAAACCTGTCAAACAAGTGTTCTGCAAGTACAGTAGAGCTACTGTATTTAACTTGTATGGACAGGACATTGTTTTTTGTGTGCTGTTGCCTAATGGTCATGACTTATGCCAAGTCAGCGCTGGTTTCATTCACATAGAGGGCAAATGGCATGCAACTTTTATAGGAATTGACAATGCTCATGTAATGTGTATATGGAGACATTCTTCCTCAGTTTACCCTCCCTGCCTGCACCTGACCAACCAATGGGTGCTCAGTCATTTCCTGACAACAGTCCAAATAAGCTGGTAATCTCTTGTCACATCAAAACTTACAATATCTGAGAAGTGCTTGCCCTACTTCTTTCCTACATGGCTTAAAACCACGATTTACAACTGCACTGTTTACAATCATGTCTTTACTGTATTATAGGAAAGCTTTGGGGTACTTAGATTAGGCTTGACTGTCCCAGGCTTTAAGGGTTACTATTTTCAAGCAGACCCACAAGGGTTTTGTTTGCGGTGGGCAAAAGCAGCTGCCTCACAGGAGGAGAGGGGTAAGAGAGGAGTGGTAAGATGAGACTTTTCCTGGAGGTTGTCGAGACTTGTTCATATCAACACCCTCACTGACATCGTAGTTCAAATGAAGACCTGATGGTGGCCTGACAAACACGAACTGTCATCAGTCGCTCCTTCAAATGAGCAGCTGCTTTAACCTTGGGCATGCAGGGAAAACAAGGCTCTCTGACATATGGCAAAGATGAAGCTACATCATGTAAAAAAATACCAAACAAGGAATTAGCTGATTGATCAAAGGCCTGTCTCTCTCTTCTTTAAGCACTGCTGGTTCGAGCAAATCTGATGTCTGGAGCTTAATCACAAATCCCTGCAAACATTCAGGAAAACATGCGTATGTTGATCCCACAAATGAGGGATAAAGCTAAGTTCGCTTCTTATAAACGAGGGGTGCAAAATGCTCCACCACCAATAGTATTAATTGACCTTGATAAGTCAAGCATCTAAGGAGCTGCCAGGTATATTCAGACCTAAAGTCTCTGCAGGAACGCCTTCAAACATGGAAAAAAGGCCAAATGTTTGAGAACAGACAACACAAGCAATTAATCATCTTTTCACTCAATTATACAAGAATTTGCTAAATGGATGGGCTTGAAAAAAAAGAATAATAGACATATTAAATCCTGAATAGTGAAGAGACGCATTTCATTCTGATGCTCTAAATCTGTGAAGAAGAAAACAAGCCCAAATTGCTGTGCCATTGCAAAGCGGTGTTCGTTAGCAGCACTACAGCTTCCTGATTAAAATTACAGACTATTAATTCTCTTTGTTATGGCATGTGCAAGGCTGCAGCCATCGTCATGAAACACGAAACTGACAAACTGCAGATTGGGAGGAAAGAAAGAAAGATAGAAAGACTGTCTTTGTTTACACATGCTTTCTTCCACTGTTATGGGCCTTGGAGAAGAACAAAGAGCACAAGAAACAGAGCAGGCTGGCTCAGAGACAGGTGTCCGGATAGGCTCAGGTAGCAAGTTGAAACAAGCACCTGGAAAACACAGTACATCTGCTTAAACTCTGACTTCTCGTAGTCTGGAAGCCTTCTAGGAACAATTAGCGATGGAATTACATTATAAATATGGTGCATTTCTCCAATTTGAATTTTAAATGTACTCCAAGGGGCATTCCTAAAATAGCCAAATTCCAAATATTTTAGAAAGCATTCAAACAGATTTAAGAGCCAAGTTTCTCAACCACTGGGCTGCGGACCACTGATGGGGCGTGAAGGCATTTGATTGGGCCACAAATCTATAATCAGAACAGGCCATTGGTCCACAATTGGTTAATTAATAACATCTAATGTGGCCAAGTGGGCCTTGGCAACATGCTATTACAGATAGGTGGGCCTTAATGTTAAAAAGGTTGAGAACCATGGTTATAGAGAGCACCAAGTATTGAGACACTAACAAATGTTAATTTAATGTATCAAAAGCTTGCATCATAAGCAATCTGAAGATCCAGCTTAATAACTTATTATATTTATTTTAAATCAATACTGTCATAGAGCTGCAATCAGTCATATCACTATAATTAACATTTTACTGTTTTTTGCACATTTCTTTCCCCATATGGGCTGTGTCAAAGTAATTACAACGTGTTCTAAAATGATAAGTAAGACATGGACATCTGGAACTTCTATCATCACATCACAACCAATCTGGACAGATGATGTCTACCAGACTACCGTCCATGCCGCACTGCTAAGCCTCAACAAGATCAGTCTTCAACTCTGCCAAACAGTCCTGACAGCCGAGACGCAAACCTGAATTCCTTTTAAAGAGCGGCACTTTTACAGGGAGAGCCCTCGGGTTGTCGTCTCTTCTCTCAGTCTAAGAGGCATGTCGCCTAATTTTGAGGGGGAAAAGATCATTACAAAGAAGGAAGAAAATGTGTAAATTATGCACACCCATTTGACACTGGGCTACGTGTTCATTTGTGGGCCTTGTTTCCCTCCCTCAGATGTAAGCTAATTAGCATAGTGTCTGGGCCCAGCTGAGCAGGGAAACAGTGTCTGCCACATAATGAGTGGAACAGGCCCTGGCAATTACACTAAGCCCTGCTCTGATTGAAAAGTAAACAACCACCCCACCCGCTCAACAGCCCTCACCCCACAAAAGCCCCACGTGCATATACACACATACACCATGAGCAAGTGACTTCCACCCCCTCAGCTAAGGAAGTGTCATCAAGCTACACCAGAGAGCCAGCGAGAGCTGTTCAACTTCCAACAGCCCATCAATTAAACAGCAGAAAAAAACCCACAAGCAATAATTTCTGAAAGACAATTAAAGGAAAGACACACGCAGAGCGTGAAGGGGGAACATGCTGTTGCTAGACATGTTTTTAAGACACAACACTGCCACGTGCCATTAGTTTCACCACTTGGAGAAAGAGCGCCACTAATAAGACAGTGACGGAGTCCAAAATTCTCACCTAAAACAAAAAGGAAAGCAGTAGCAGGAGGCCCCAGGGCCTGCAAGCACATGAAACGCGGTTGCTGGCAGCATTTACAGACGCTCGCGCATGGAGCCATACCTCCACAAAGCTAAAAGAGCCCACAAGCCACACTCTTGCCGAGAAGATGCTGCTAAATGAAAGACGAGTACGTGGCTCTTTTAAAGTCCGCTCCCAGCCGCAGCTCACTCGCCAGGCGTTTCCCACCTGTCAATCAAAAGGCGGATCAGAGTGGCCCAGGGACTTATAGCGAGGAACTGGCCTGTCGCTGCGCTTTATGTCACCTCACCCTGAACACTGCTTGACTGGAGGAGTTGTTGTGAGAGAAGATGTGGAAAAAACTGTGGAGCAGTGAGAGTCCCTCACCACTAACAACAGTTCCAACAGTACCACTGCAGAGAAAAAAGCTCAAAAAAGAGGTATTAAATGAATTTGTATTGGCCATTTTTGGCAATTTTGTTAAGCAAACCAAATAAACAAACCAAAGGAGCACATTGGTTCTAGAGATATTGAAATATATCACTTGCTATGGATAAAATATTACATCCAAAGATATTGGAAAGTGAAGTTCTGGGTTTTTACAGCCACATTATTCACTAGATGGCAAAACCCTACAAATAATCATGGTTATTGACACCACTTCAGGGGTGTGCTAGTATGAAAGGAAAGACTGCCATGTGGGGTTGCTCTCCTGTACTTCATGCAATCCTGGTTAATACAGACTTCAAATAATTAAGGGCAGAACTTATAAATGAATTAAAAACAGGTTGTTTTTTCTGATTAGATTATATATAAAGAAAGATGGTGAAGACTCTTGATATAAAATAATTAATATACTGTATATTACTGTAAAAAATGTAAAAGAGAAGGGGAAGCTGTTGAGCTCAAATGGTGCAAAAAACATGTAAAATGGAAATACATAGATGAAAAGAAAGTGAGATGACCCTTTAATCTGACTCTGAAGCGAGTATGTGATGATTGACACATGCAGTTTCAAATCTTTCTTCAAATTATGCCTTTAATGTATGGCAGCGCAGTCAGAGACAAAAGCTCACGTTATCTACAGGATCTGACGCTCTGTGCATTTCACAGCCGCGTCCAACTAACAGTCTATAAAATGTATGTGCAAACTTTGTGATGCATGTTGAGTTCATTTCCTGATTCAGTGACTGCACTGTAGATCCTCTGGGTGCGCAGTGAGACGAGCGGGCCGCGGCGCTAAGGCCGAGAGACATGAAGGGAATAACAGAGTAATGCAGCAGCCCAGCAGATCGATAGGAGACAAACGCGTCTCTAATAAGCCGATGATGGAGGCAGTGCCCGAGGAGCAGTCCCTGGTGCAAAGCCGAGTCGAGGCGCAACAAGCGCTACAAACGTGATATTGACTCGTTTGCTTCATTCTACTGGCTACAGCAACACAGCATCATGCGTGGAAGAGGAGTCAGTGGAACCTGAGCCGTCACCAGACACCAACACCAGTCCTGATGAACTGTATTCACCTGTGAGCTAAAGGAGGGACATATCAACCAGGAACAGCTGATGGGTTCTGTTTCTGCACAATTACATCTCCCTCTACTGGGAAACTGTCCGATACTGACATTTGACGTTTATTTACATGCTTGTTTGTTGTTAACATTTCACGTTATTAAATTGGAGCAGTGTGATGGCTAATGTTTAAAAAATTCTAAAAAAAATTGTACTGAGAAATTTTAGAAAATTTCATTAAATCTTTTGCTACATTTCCATAAATTTATCTGAAAATGTACAAAAAACATGTTCCAGTTCATAAAAGCATTAATAAATGTACAGATTTGGTGTAATGTCAGAATGTACAACAAACACAAATAGCATGTCAATGATGATGTTAGTTAATGTTGTGATATTTAAGGTTTGTCTGTTTGATTGATGCAAGGTCAGGGCCCTGCCCATAACTGGGCCCCTAAGTATAGGTAAAACCTGAAAACATACAGTAACACTGTCAGCCAGAGGAGCGAAGATGTCAGACAGCAGATGGAGCGATATTGGCTCTCGCTCTGTCACAAATCTGGCAGTCAGAGTTCAGCAGGCAGGCTGTGCTGAGCTGCGGTCCCTAAGGCGTGCTACCTGTCTGGGCTTCAGCTGATGGATGGCCTGCTGGGCGCTGACAGGGTGAGGTGTGATGACCAGGGTCGTCCACTGAGGGCTGATTAGAACATGCATCTGGGGACGAGAGGGTCCTCCAGGCCTCATGGTGACAAACAAGGTCAACTAATCTCCCTCAAATAGGCAAAGGAGGGCACGGAGACAATGTGCACTGAGACAGAAGGCATTTGGTTTGACAGATGAAATGATAACCTCCACAGAACACACCTGAAAGCATTGATGAAGCAGGCTTGAAGGCTACTCAGTTTAAAAAAATCTACAATGGGACTTTCTCTTAACAGGCACACCCAGCACGGCGCAGGGGCATACTGGCACAGGAGGTAATCACTCACTGCTGTACAGTCGTATGCTTTTGCCGAGAGGCTACACAAGCATCTCTCCATTCATCTAGAAATGATGACAGTGTCTGAACAGACACCACACCCACAGGGCAGGACAAGAAGTGAAGGATGGTGCCAAAAGAGAAAGCACAAGGGAGGCGTGAAGACATGCAGGAGCAGCGGAGACAAATGAGTTAACACACCAGGGGACAGTTATTGCAAAGTAGGAGAAAAATGCAGAGGGTGAAGCTAAAATTGTCCCACACAAAATATCTCAGCGTCATCGGCATGCAGTCTGTCGCCCCCTCGAACCGAGGCAGAAAGTAAGAGATTATGTGTACCACACTGCTGTAGAGCTCTTAAGTAGCTTAGGATTTTTATTGTAATACCTCTGTGTCTTATGACATTCTGCAACAGCATTGCATTTAAAAAGAAAAATGAACTAGCTTTATATACAGCACATTTGCTCAAATGCAGGCCTCAGCTCTGCAACTGGCCTAAGCTGATTTTCAGTATTTCAGGAAAAAGATTAGGATAAAATTTCCCGAAATGAGAAGCCTAAAGTAAATATATATATATATATAAATAAATAAATGGTGGATTTATCACACCTAACAGAAAATAGCTCTGCTCAGACCATTTGCAGGTCAGCAGGGGGTAATATCCAGCTGGATACAGGGGTTCCAGAGGAATCTACCATTTAAGGTAGCTTTGAGCTGAATCCAAAGCACGGTGGCTTGACTTTGCTGACTGAAACTGAACTCAAGTTTTGCTGCCTAACCCACAGTATCCATAGTGATGATTTGCTTCGCAGCACACCATTAGAAGTACAGGCTCACAGGTCTTTTACACACCTCATAAGTCTGAACAGGGAATTTCGCAATTGATATCTGGCGTCACTGTCCCACCTGGTGGCCTCCTGCTTCTCCCAGAATGACTGGAAAGCACAAACCGCATAAGATAGAAGAAGAGTCAGGCTCATCTCTTGAATGTCTTTGTCAGTTTTACCTTTGATCTTTATAAATACTTCTTTCAAATACAAAATAGAATTTTGTAGGTGTTTGATAGGGTTGGTAAAATGGCTTCATATTTTGTATCTAAGTATTTAAGTATTCTATATATCTGTTTTGTACTTTCTGTGAGACATCTATGTGTCAACAACATAATAATGCAACATGATGCGTGAAGTCCCTGAACAGTAATTTGCTCAGACTTGCCAAGATCAGCATGAAAACTGATCCAGCACAAGGTGGGAGACGTGTAGGTTGTCGGCCCGCTGTTTAATGACGTTGCAGCACAATGTTGTTAATGACAATGTGGTACAAACCTCATGTGCCATTTAAAACTAATGTTGTACAACAAATCTGAAAACCTTTTTTTGTTCATTGAAATCTTCGCTCAAAACAGCAAGCTATTTTTAGCACTAAAACTTTGCTGGTTAGAATGAGATTGGAGCATCAATAGGTAGACATGAGGTGTCACTAAAAGTGAGACCCGGGTGAGAGAAAGGAGCTAAAAGAGTTGAGCTTGTACATTTCACATTTATCTATAACACTGTTTTCATCATCATTGCATGAATATATTAATAGTTACTATTTCTGCCTAACTCCTCCCTCATACGTATCTGTTATTTTATCTCTTACATAACATACTCTATATGAAGAACAACTCTAAAGTAATCACATATACAGCATAGTGCATTTACTATAGAGAATTTCTGCAGAGTTTATTTCAACTGTATATAGTATACGGATGAATTGTTTGTAAGTAACTAAATTATGAGATAATTATGAGCCATTAACTTATATTTAATTTACAGTTAAATATTAAACTGCTTGTACTTTTGAAGCTAACCTTTATTTGGGTGATCACATGGATATGCCTGGATCTGGGATTTAACAGACTTTGTGACTTAGTTAATGAACAGATGTGAGGTTTTTATTTTAAATATTTTTTTTTATCTAAAACTACAGTAGTTTGTTTTGACATGTATTTTACCATTTATTTGTGATACACTTAAAATGAGGATGTTTGGTGTCTAAAATACAATTTAAGGCATTTTTGCCCATCCCAATTTGAGGCCCTGTGGACTTTAATGTGTGCCTTGATGCACCACACTGCTGAACTCATGAAGGGGCTTGATAATTAGCTGATTAATTGGTAATTAGTTTGCTGTTGAATATGGTGTGTAATACAATCTTCTGCTGCGCTTTATTCCTCCAGGACGCCAGGAGTGTATCTAATTTAAAGTCCCAGATGGAAATAACAGTTGTCACAGCCATTTTGTGATGTTCTGCAAGAAAATATCAATATGTTGCCCAGTTGTTTTTCCTGTAAAATGAATGACAGCATAAACAACTCAAATTATGCAACAGAATGAATTTTCACTTTAAAGTCACATAGCTTTAAAGGAACGTGATTCTATTCACGCAGTTTTGAAGCTACACTATTATGGTAAACATAATATTGCTATGCTATCATAATGAAATGACACAAATAAGATAATTTGCCCAGCTTTCATCAATTTGCGATCCAATATACCCTGACCATTTCCATTAGGTCTGGAGACAAGTGGGTTTCCACAGTTTCAGCAGACATTAAATCTTTGCAAGAGTGGGCAAATGAAGAAAAGAAATGAGAGGAGAGGAGAGGAAAGGAGAGAAGAAAAGACAAAAGAAGAGATTAGATGAAAAGAAAGGAGAGGGGAAGAGAAGAGAAGAAAGGAGAAGAAGAGAGGAGAGAAAAGAAGAGGAGGAAAGACAGGAGAGGAGAGGAGATTGGAAGAGCAGAGAAGAAGGGAGGGGAGGGGAAGTGACAAGAAAATATAAGAGGAAAAGAGAAGAGAAAAAGAGAGGAGAAGAGAGAAGAGAAGAAGGGAGGAGAGGAGAACGGAGGAGAAAAGAAGACATGAGAAGAGAAGACAAGAGAAAAAAGGAGGAAAAATAGTGAAATAGAGGGGCCAGGGGGCTTGTCCCTTCCAGTTGCCTGTGTAGTGCTTGGGCAGTGTGCGAGGTGCTTGTTGCACCAACCATGACCAAGCCCCTCTAATGACACGCTGCTGCAGAGAAGGGTTCGCATGCAACATTTCACAGTCCACTGAACAGTGAGCTGAAAACCAGTAGATTGCTCCCTCTTCCAGCTTTCAGTACAATGCCACAATATTGTGAGCTGTAAGCAATTTCATTTGTTAGTTATGATAACAAGCAGCTTGACTGCATGATGCATATGCTATTCATAATCCTGCAAAGTTGGTGGCCTTCTATGACTGTATGCAGATGCACACTAAGACGCACAAGAACGAAAAAGAGTTTGATCTTTCTGGGATGTGGACAGACATAAGCACCGCCAAACTGCTGCTGTCTGAGGAGATGTCAGCCTCCCCATATTAAACAGGGAGCAGGTGTGTGTGTGTGTATTTGTCTGTGTGTGTGTGTGTGTGTGCGTGTGTGTGTGTGTGTGTGTGTGTGTGTGTGTGTGTGTGTGTGTGTGTGTGTGTGT
>JBBMFX010000007.1:13319228-13332058 GCA_037832545.1 Rhabdalestes septentrionalis | reverse complement strand
GAGAGAGTGAGAGAGAGAGAGAGAGAGAGAGAGAGGGAGAGAGAGAGAGAGAGAAAGAAAACGACAAAAACAACAGAGAAGAAAAGACTCGCCAGTCGCTCGCGACCGGGGCGGTACTGGGACCAGGAAAGACAGAGGGAGTGAGGTTATGGGAGAAGCTCTTTCTGACAGGCAACAGTGGTCAGATCAACACCTGGATCTCTGTAATTCTCCGTCATTTGCGCCCTTTGCTCATTCAATTATGCTTATATTGAATTTATATAACTCAAACCCACACATTAAATCCTGTGCATCAGGTTTTGATTTGTTGGTCATCTTCCTCTTCGGTGCGCCAAGCAAGCGTTGGCAGACTTTCCACCGATGTCACTTGGAAGGCATGTGAGAGAGATCACTCACTAAAGCACACACATAGAACTCGCGTAGGAGTGAGGAGGTATTAAGAGTCAAAGAGGGAGGGAATGATAAAGAATACTGGATTTCAAGCTCAGTTTCACCTATTTTTTTAAAATGGCATCAGCCTCCTTTAAGTCTTGAGTGTACTCGTAAGCATGTGTATCTGAAGCATAGGGACCAAATAAGGTAAACTGAGCTCTTTTCTGGACCAGAATTTAAGCTGGATCCAGGCTTAATGTGCTCCAGTTATTGTGGAAAACATCAGACGCTGAAAATGTTCAGCTTCATAAATTCTTTCAACTGCTTCTAATCAGACATTAAGCAAATCTCCTTTCGTAGCAGCCACAGGCCCTTTAAGCTGGAACTTCTCAAATTTAGTGCAATTTTTTCACCACTTTTTTTTCTATTTTCTAGGCTTGTGCAAGCAACACGGAAGTGGCTTATCAGGAAAACAAATGGCCTGGGCTAGATAAGATATCTTTCCTCATGCAAAATGGGCTTTGAAAAGGGAGGCCAGCACAGTTGGCGTTCTCCTGCACCTTGTTTCAAGCACAGAATTAGTGTGAAAGGGAAAAGGGTCACTTATTCTCAGGTTGTCTTTTTATATTATACTCCAGCATTTTTCTACATAATCTCTAGGTATCTGCCATACCTGCAGGATAAGCTCGCTTACCATTGACAACAATTTCAGTGAGTGTGTCTCACTGCTGAATAAAAGAATTGTAAACCTGTTGACACAAAACAGAATTCTACTACGTTTGCATCAACAACTAATAACCTATCATGTAAGTTATGTGGTTACGAGAGTGAGGAAGTGGAGTGTCAGCCCACACACAGGCCCTTAGGGTTCAAGGGCTCAGCACGTAGCCGTAGCCTTTTTATACGATAATCGCCCACAGCTCCCTAGAATATCACACCAGAGAAAAGGACCCTTTATGCGAGAAAGTCTGTTCAAAATGCAAGCAGAGCCCAAAGGGCCAAAAGGATGGGTCACTCTGCGCCCCTCATCCAGACAGACAAGTGACAGAGAGAGCAGCTCAAGGAGAACAGGCAGGTGTGAAGGAGAGATGTGCTGGGGCAGTGTAGTCCCAGCTGACACCTGGCGCAGTCATGCCATAACCTGTCAAGGGCAGCTGTCACACCAGGGCAAAGTCAGCCTCTACGGGAGAGAGCCGGACAAATGGAAAGACAGTGAGAGTGAGAAAGAGGAATAAATGTAGTAAACCTCCTTTTCATGTGACAGGGCAGGAGGAATTTTAAAAAAGCTGAAAGACAGAAAGCTAGAAGCAGGGGAAACAGTAAATTTCCAGCTTGACGAGTGAATCTGTACAGTTTAAATTAGGCTGTTGAAACAGGCAGCTATAATTCATTTAACGAGGCACGAAGCTGAAAGCACTGCACACCTTCAGTGCGCTCTCTCGCTCGTAAGGACTTAATGAAAGCAATGCGATAATGGGCAGAATGATGCCCGGCCGTCACGAGGACATTTGCTTAATGATGCCCATGGGACGCAGCTAGTCTAGCTCACTATCCCATTTCTCTTGATGTGGAAGAATCCAACTAACGTTGCAGCGATTAGCTGATAAAGTTGACGATGTCAATTATGAAAAAAAATGAATCCACAAGGATTTTTACATATAAAAGTGCTCTCTAATGCTCTTTCACAGTGCTGGCCAGTCCTGGTCCTGGAGGCCTCCTGCTCTGCACACATTAAGTGTTTTCCGGTTCCCAAAATGATCCAACTAATCAGCTCATTTACAACCCCTCACTGAGTTGTATGGGTGTGGTAAAGCAGTGAAAATGATCAAATGTATAGAGCAGGGGACCTTCAGGACCAAGTTTGGGCAGCATTGCTCCTTGATGTGAATATATAAAATATCAAAGACTGATGTGGTAAATCAGTGGGGTCTGTGAAACACTGAAGGGTCAGACACATTCTCTGACCTTGCTGGAATTAGCATTTTCACAAGTATATGCATATGACTTTAAAAGGAAATGCCAAATAGATGTAACAAATACAATTAGTTTGTTAGTGTGAGGAGCCATCCTCTAATGAGGGAGGTTTTACTCCAACTAGGAGGACTTTCACATACTTTAGTTTGTCTTAACTGGTAACTTCAATCCTCAATCTGGATTGTTGAAAAAGTAATGATGTTTGGGTTAAAAAATCTCTTCCTAAAATCTCTTTAATGATCTTCATAAATGTGCTCTAAAGAAAGCAGCAATGGGTTGTGGTGGCCTAGTAGGTAGGATTCTTGCCTCCAGACCAAGAGGTCATGGGTTTGAAACTTTAAGCATACCACCACCAGATTCCTGAGCAAGACCCTTAACCCCAAGTTGCTCCTAGGAGACAGGAAAGTTAGGGAATGGAAGTCGCTTTGGATAAAAGTGCCTGATGAATGCTGTAAATGTAAAGAGCAGGTTTAATCATTGTTCAACTCCATTTGTAATATAATAAGGCAAAGTTAACTTACACAATTAGCCTAAAGTCAATTCAAAATACTGTGATATCTGCTGAAAATTTTAAATAAAAACATTATAGCCCATATATTTCCTACTAGTGATTTAAATTAACTGATTAGTTAAATACCAGTAAAATGATTTTTTTTAAAGCAATAATTACAGCCCTTTCTACAACTCTAGGTCTCAATTCAGCATAGCAGAGAAAGCACCAGAGAAGCTATTTTGACTCATAGTGTTGTTTGTTATTTCATGGTGCGAGCCAATAACAGAGAAGTGAGCCGAGCTCAGTCAGCGGAGGCTCCTGCAGGGCAGGAGCAGCACTCACCTTTCACCTGTGCAAGCAAGGAAATATTCAATCTTAGTAGAGTCATGGCTCCAATGAAATATTAACAATGCTCTAATATGCAGAACATATCAGTGGTCCAGAGACACAGGCTGAGGTAGAACTTGAAAAGCGGCCAAACAGGCTAAAAATAAACACGCGTGACAGCGGCCTCTCTGAGGATGGGGTGAGGAGTAGGACTCAGAGCATCTGTCTTGCAGACCCACTTTCTGTTTGCAGAGACGGCGGCTGCTGGCACAGCAGGGAGGGAACAGGGGCTGCCGGGCGTCAGGATGGGAGACGGTTCATCTGCTGCAGGAGTAGAAAGCCGGCAGCTTTGGCATGGCACCAGCTATCCATCTCATTTCAGAAGGGCGAATCTGGTGGGTTTCTGAAAGTGCAGCATTGCTTGGTCTGCTCTCACCACTTTGCCCCATGCCCACCCCATGGATGATAGAATGTTGCATTAACAAAGGAGAACAATCACTAGATCTCGAAAAACCACACTGAGAATCCTGCGGCATGTGGGTGTCTGAGTCAGACAAAGGAAAAGAATGGGAGATCTGCAGGCTGGGTGGGTTTTGTGGTGAGCTCTGACAAGCATGGCAGCCTGCATCTTTGATAAATGAAAACACTCCAGCTTTTCTGATTGCCAAAAGCACTGTCAATAATTTTTTTTGCCTACTACGCACCCATGCCTATTTCTCTCTGAGTGCATCCTTTTTGAAACGGAAGGGATTAAAGACATTTTCCTAGGGTTACAGTAATACCAGACCACTGTGATGGTAAAACTAGTAGCAAAATCTCACAATTCCAAGCAAAATTATAGTTTTTTTCCAGAAAACACATGTATTACCTTTTATAATATGTGAAACGATGCGTATTTTTGCTGTAGTCTGTTGTATTGTTAAGAAATAAGACAAAACATATTCGTTTAATCTGTTTAGTCACTGTAAACCATCCTGAGAAAAATAAATACAGGGAACACAATGGAGTGCTGCAGTTACTTGCTTAGCTCCCGCATATTTTTTTTCCACTAGAAGTATATTTGTTTTAATATAATTACCATTTTCACAGTTGTTTAAAAGTCAATTTAAATTCCAGTGGTAAATTATATGGTACTGTGTTTTAGGAGTCAACCCTAAATATTTTAAGAGCCAATCCAAAATATTTATAAGCAACATAAACTTGACCAGACCAATTTTCTCTAGAAGTTATTTTTAACTGCTTTGCCAATTTTTGACCACAACAACATTTCCAAATAACCTCAAAACCCACCCAAGGCCTCTGCCACGCATCACTACTCGGTACAGCATTGGGTGAAATAGATGATGGAGACCAGATTATTATTTTTTGTTTGTTTTTCTGGTACCACCTGTTGTCTGTTTTGACTTTGATTATATGCATCGTTGGAGAGCGCCTGTAAGCAATCAACTTGACTGATGATTCATGGGCAATATTTAAAACTTTTGTTTGTTGTAATGGCCTGGCATTATCTGATGATAACGATTTGGCCTGTGGGAGTAGGTTTGTATGTTATAATTAGTCACACTATATAATCATATTTCAGCCCCCTCTTTAGCCTGTATAGTCATTCTTGCTCTTGATAGTTCTGTTATCTGATTGCATCTTCTTTGAAATACTCCGTCACCATTACTGTTCCTAACCTAGGCTCGTCCTGCTAGCCGATAGGAATTCTCAAATTTGTCCTTAACATTCCCCAAACAGTTCACATTTTTCTTCTTTACCTACATGTTGGAAGTTGTGTTTCGCAAAAATGTGAATCATCTGGGAGCCCTCAGGAGTGGTTTAGAAACCACTGGCCTCTAAGATCTTGTACAATGCTCCATTTGACTGGAGGATTTTTTATGAATCACTCTATATTCAAACCAACCTACAGAGGAAAACCATTCAATACTTGACTGTAAAATGACTGTATGTTGACAACCTCTCTATATCATGAGGAAAAGTTATTTAAAACACTCTAATTACTTACACCTTCCAGCTAATCTCAGAGGCTTTGGATAAGTCCAATAAATACAGTAAAAACACTGTATAGTGAATCACAGTGACAGACTCAGTAACAAACCTCTGGACCTCTCAGGGTGCTTCATCAGCTCCCAATCCAGTTTTGCCATCTACCACAGCTACCGTATTTAATTAAGTATTCTAATCACCTTTTCAGCCTTAATATGGGCAAATTAATGTGAGGTGACCTCTCCAAGTGCACCATAGTTTCGCTCTTTTCTCAAAGAGACATTGCTCACAGCGGACATGGGTTTGATGAAATCTTAGTGGAATGGACTTGCCAGATTTCAAGAATCAATACTGCATTAATCTCTCCTGGACAGGGGCACTGTGAGGGAGACTATCAGGCCACAGAGGTGTGGAGGATGAGAGCATGCTCGCTGTAAATCCTCCAACCTGTCAAAGGCAGAGGGGGCAGTGAGAACCCGAGCACTCCCTCGGGTCTTCACAACAACGGGCATGACACATCCACGGCCAGAGAGTTCACCCCTATCATTTCTGCGCTCTTCTAACCATCACAAAGACAGACAAAGGCACACACGCATTTATTCACTTTCTATCGCTCTCACACACACAAATGCAACACCCACAATGCTAACCAGAGTCTCCTTAAAGACGTATTTTCATTTTGCTTTGCAATAAAGCATGATCCAAAAGGTCAGAGAGATGCAGTTTGCCAAATTCATTTAGTCATAAATATAACTTTATGTGCATGCACATAACGGTTATGTATAAGCCTCAGAGAGGAAGGCTCATGCTGAAGGTACACGGTACTGCAAATTAAAAGAAATCATAATAGATCTTTTTTATTGCAAAGACATTTAGTGGCTGCAGAACTGAATGTATCTGTGCAGTCTGTGTGAATGATTCATTTATTTATTAAAAACACACATAGCAATTGCATTCAAACAGCAGGATAATCTACCAAGACCAAACTGCATTGTAAAGTAAAGATCAATATTTTTGGACAAGGTATAAAGTGCAGCGAATCTGAAATAAATGTCAATATAAAAAATCCCCATTAACATCATGAACACCATGATGCAACTCACATTTTTTCTCAGAATTTAAGAGATAGGAGGTATGCTGTGTTTTCTTTTTACCTCAGAGTTTCACTAATTACAAATTATTGTGCATCACTCTGGCTTCAAAACCAGCAGTGGCTTTCATACTAAAACCTGAATCAATATAAGTCATGAAGCAAGATGTTCTCAGTGAATATTTTGTCACAATGTCACGGTATTTGACAGATTGATTCTAGAGACAAAAGTCCCAGGATAAAAAAGTGAAGAAAAGTGAAGGAAAGATTTTTGGAATGTCACTTTTGCATTCTTGACATTCTTTCAGGCAAGGAGAACAAAGGCTCTCTTACACAGTGTTTAAGGATTTTAATCCAATATTTCAAGCTCGTTTAACTCTTTTGTGGAGAAAATACTTCTCCTGTCTCTGAGTCGAGGTCTGTGTTGACCTGTACGGCTCCCTGACCCTCCACAGCTCTCGTTTGAGGAGACCATGACACAACAAAGCATATCATGTGCAATTATCCTCTAAGCTTTGGTGGCTTTTCTAACAATGGCAACTTTCAGGGGCTCAGAGGAGTTCCTGACTATCATACATGGTTCTAATGAGGCAGACAAACAAAGAACCAGGCAAGGAGATGTTTCAGAAAGGGCATGAGGGCTGTGAATCTCTACCCTCAGACAAAACCCCTAGAGTATGCCTGACAGCAAAAATGTTCCCAGCCAGTGGCCTCAGATGAGGGTCAGAATACTGTGAATACAAAAAAGAAAGATGGCTACATCAGTAGTAATGTAATGGTGTGCTAAAACATTGTAATTTTGTGATGCAATGTTTTGGCATTTTGTCTTGTTTATAGTTCCAGAGCCAATCAACAGCCCAGTCCTGCACAATCAAGTTATACATCACTCCTTACTCTTACATTCCCCCTTTAGTCTAATTAGTCAGTTGTGCAACAGCTGAACACAGTAATCAGTTTTCCTCTATTTGACCTTCCTTCTAAGTATTAAGTGAATATTGAATTGTTTTCAGTCTTTCTTTTCTGGTTTAATATACTATTAGTATATCGAACCACGTGTCCAGTCTACAGTAATCAGGCAAGCCAGTAGAACTGTGGTAAGGGGGCACATCAGTTATAAAGTAAGATGTCATGCTGTAGGAGTAGGTGTCCATGCATAGCACACATGGGTAAGCTTCATTTAAAACGACTCCTTGACTCGTAGCGCAGTCAGGGGCTGGCAGTGCTCCACGCAACTGCACATTAACATTGATCTGAACTGAAGAACGAGCCCAGCTCTAACAAAGCTATAACTATAGCTATAACAAAGTGCGCTGGGCATTGAGGCCTCTGTGGGAACTTTGAGGCAAAAAGGACTCTGAACGCCCCGTCAGTCTTCTGTTGGCAAAAAGAGCATTCACAATTTCATCGCCCTAGCAGCAATTCCTCTTATGCAGTCCTTCTGAAACAGGTTTCCATCAGGGCCCCTCGAAACAGAACTGTTTTTCAAAACCGTCAATAAATCACAGTGGAATTAACTGGCACTTCCAGAGACAATAAAGAAAAGCCAGGTCTATGTCGCTCGACTGTTTTTCACTCATTTCCCATCAGCTGTGACTCAGCGCTGAACTGCTCTTTGAAGAGAAAGGGAGGGTGTGTGGGAGGGGGGAGAAGGGCCCTCCGGCAGTTCCCCCCCTCCCTTTCTCCAGTGCCCAGAACAGTCAACAGAGGAGTCCAAAGAAAACATTGTCGACAAGAGACGGACTCTTTCAGATGTTCTAGAGCTGCCGCTCTCAGCTGTTGCCTTGAAACAGTGTCTGACATTGCTCATTCATTACTTTGGCAGCGATGGCTGAACACTAGAAGGAAAACAAACACGAGGTCACCTTAGCTCACAACGTGTCGGGAAATCCAGAGGTAGCAAAAACAGACAGTTTCCTGAAATTAAAGAGAGGGTTACGATTAAAGTCACCCCATCCTAATTGCTCTTCTTCAAAAGTGCACTTCAATTAGCAGCGGTCAAAGGAGCCGCACGTGACGTCTGGCAAAAAAGCCCATTTGTCTTTTGATAGTTTTATGTCTTTGGTTGGAACATCTGAGACCTCCCATGGTCTCCCACTCTGTATCTAGGCGTCTGGGTGTCTGCACCAAGGTTCAGGCATGCACAGCGAGCATCACGTCATGGGGTGGGGAAAACCCACTTGCTCCTTGTACCCATTCTCTCTGAGCCCTTCCTCCATGTACACCTGCTTCATTTCAGTACCCTGCATGCAACCGGCACAAAACTGCCTCCTGAGCAAACGATGGCAGGAGGCTTATTCCTCAAGAAGTCGTGTGATACAACAGCACTTAACAATGTGAGAACAGATGGCGTGTGGGTATGGATGCTATTCTCATAGAAGATTCTGACAAACAAATCAAAGAAGTACGCAAACAGTGCCCTTTCTCACCCTTGACCAATCCAATGGCTCTCTCAAGAAATATTCCATCTTTATCTGATGCAAAACATCTGCTGCAAATTGTGATATACTTATATAATGGATATAAATACAAATGCAATATTAATATGCTGAGGATTTCAAAATGCCAGAAGTTGCGTGATGAACAGTGTAATTATCAGTTATTTCCTGAATTATAAGTATTAAGGCAGAGTTTCTGTCTAAATAAATAACCTTTAAAGTTTCTACATCTTGGCCCAGAGGCATTAAAGAATAAGAGCACAAATATATAGTCCATGCCATCCCTCAATGCATAATTGCTCCTCTAGACAGGAACACTGCACTTTAATATAAAGTAGAGGTAGCTGGAAATTAGACATGACGTTTGAATAGTTGAATTGTCGATATACGTATGAATATCGAATAGTTATCTCATATACCGTTTTAGCCATATCTCACTTAAGGGATCCAAAAAAAACACAGAAATGAAGACGTTTCCTAGCTAATATTTCATGTACTGCATTAATTCAGCTTCAGTGTCACTAACCGTAAAACTCCCAACAGAAATGGTAGACAAGGCCTCCAGTAGCCCATAGGCTGCTCCACAACAACAGAAGAAGAAAACTGAACTTTACCATGCAGCGTGGGCCTAGGCCTAGTAAAAGTTTCATATGGGACTTGTTTACATACGGGACTCGTTTACATATGGGACTCATTTACATCTGGGACTCGTTTACATTGTTAAATGACAATGAGGTTCAGAGCAAACTCTGTTAGATTAACCTGGTATATCTTTGATTAACAACAACCACACATAATCACCTGAGAGAGAAGCATTCCGAAGGAGTGACTTCAGGCCGGCAGAGAGCTGCTCAGTGAACATGTTAATTTACCGTACTCTGATTTAGAAGGTTTGGAATGAAAGCCATGTACAATTGTTTTAAAAATCAAACAGAAAGTCAAAAAGTGTTTTGTTCAGAAGGCTGAAAAGCGCTGTGTTATTGGTGCAGATATACATCATTTTTACATTAAACAACAATGTCCTATGATTAAACAGTTTGTGGAAAAATCACCATCTCACCCATTCACCCTCTCAGAGGGCGTTCATTTTCGAATAATTTTCGAATAGTACTCTAGAGCACATCCCTAGAGGTGGCCAACATAACAATATTTTATCATAATTATGCTTTATTTTATTGTGCTGATTATGTTTTGTATGTTTCCGGTATTTGAAGAACCAAGACCACCGATAATGCAATGTCTCATTACCAAAATTGCACAATTAGCTCTGTTCAATTTTGTTTAGTGGAACACAAGTATGCGTGATACACCCTGTATCCAAAGTGTGATTGCAGTTTTCAAACTAGAACAGGCTGGCAAAATATCATGCATTTAAAAATCGAAATGCTGCCCCATGTTGGTGCTACATTAAAAAAAACGTAGGTATTTAAATGGTTGCAAAAACCATTCAAGTAAATGATCTAACAGTCAAATTTGCACAGATGTGAGGGGCTGTTTCTACAAAACAGCATCACAAAAGCAGGTAAAAAGGCCCACAGGCTTCAAATCTCAGACGACACTCACACAGCCTGCAAGCTGCCTCACCGTTCCATTTCAGCTCTTTTAATTATCTTCATGGGTTTTAATTATTTTCCTAATTCAAACTATTCGTCTTAATGATGTGCTTCATTCTCCTCATTACGGCTGACGCTGGCCCGGATGATTTCTGCATCACCGCATGAATGAGATCATGACAGTGTCTATGGCTTGGAAGGGAGGATTGTGAAGAAAGAAAATGTCCTTCAAAAGAGGAATAAATGACAGGTCCCTCTTGTGTTCACAACTCAGAGCTGTTACAGAAAACACTCAGTAATAGAGTTTGATCAGGCTGACTGGTGCAGTGCTTACTTCTTAGCTAAACTCTTGCAACACTAAAAACTTAGAGGGCAATTAACCATTTTTCCTCATTTTCTATCAAATGCTATCCATCAATGTTCAGTGGAGTTCCATTCATCAATGTTCCAGGAAACAAGAGTCATTACATGGTGATAAACTAATTATACTACAATTTTTAAAATAACAAAAAAATGGCTTCAATTAATTAAGAGAATGAAGCTTGAAAGCGAGTGTGATTGGGCTCTAAGAGAGTCAGGCGCGGACAGACTTTTATAGCACTGTCAACGAGACAAAAAAACAACAAAGCCAGGGCGGAAACAGCAACGCCACACAATATGAGCGGATTACTCCCTCAAACTCAGGCAGAAGAGAGCAACAAAAGTCCGGATTTGGGTGTCAGAGATCTTAATGAGATAGGACGCTGTGATTACAATGGAAAAGACCCACCCAGCAATGGACACACACACACTCCTGTTGCTTGACAGCTTGCTAAATGGAAGCCATTTTGTTAACTGAAAATCGATAACTTCCTCAGATGGATCATGACTGTTTGTCAAGTTGCTCAGGCAAGCTGAACTATAGGCTGTGTTTTCCAACTGGCTATAGCTGCCAAGGAGCAGAGCGTTATCAGCCATACAGCACCGCTCTCTGGAGAAACAACACATGAAGCCTGGGGTAGAATGTATTACTGATGGACTGACAGACTGACGGACTGACGGACTGACTGACTGAGGGAGTGACTGAAGGACTGACTGACCATGTAAAAACATCTGTTAAAATTTCCTCTCACCCAAATATTCTCTGAGCTGGCCTTGGCACAAATCTGCAGACATTTCTCAAATCAATAACACCAATACGTTAGAAAAATCTAGTCTTTTACTCACATGGAACTACTGATTTTCAGCAAAACAACAGAAGAATCCCATTTTTATTAAGAATAAAAGTATAGAAAAGAGTAAATAATTCAAAATAAATTGTATGTCTTCTGCTAAATGTTCATCCACTGACATAACTATACACATTTTATTGCTAAGGCCAATTTACTATGATATGGTAATATCACAAAATTTGTTCTATTACTTTATCATTTAGTTGCTGGGCATAAATACCTTTATTAGGCCTTACATGACTGTGACTGTCACATATTGAGATATTTCATATACTCCTGCAGGTATTAAGACTTTTAGAGATTTTCCTACCAATGGATCCTCAAATATACAGTCATCACTAAAAACCATGTTATTCTAATGGAGCAGGATGGAGCAGTGTGCAACTCAGCATTCAAAAACAGCTTTTAACTTCACTAATATGATGTGGGCTGAACACACAGGACCCTGCAGGCTGAGAAATGAAAGACCTGCAGCCCATCGGGAGCTCTTTTCCAGCCACACTGCGTCATTTGGTTTAAGGCTCTCATCGTGGGCTGCGTAACTTTCAATATTTTTTCCCACCCGTATTTCGACAAGACCCGCCTACCACTGATAGGATTGGCTGGATGACTGTTTGCAGGACTAAGTACTAGCCACTTATAGCACGATACTACTTAAAAGTGTAACTAGCAGCCAATGGCAGAGCAGGAGTGCGGGGCGTGTCGGAAAAGAGGTGGGCAAAAACATCGCAGGGAACCGAGGCTTCCTCGACTCTCTTACATTCAGCACGGTGTCAGACCAGACACCACTATCAGTAAAACTCAATAAATAACATAAAACGAGAGTCTGTAAATTCACACAACATAATGGCTAACTATTAACGCCAAGAAAAAGTTCACGTGTTGTCATCGTGTTCAACGTGTAGTTATTAATAAATGGGTTGTAAAAGTGTAGCGTAAAGATGTACCATCTGTGTAATAAATCCACACTGTAATGAAACACACGGACAGGTTTATTCTGGGGACAGAAATAAAGCTGGTCTGCCTTGACCACGAAACTAAACACAAATGAAACATTACACTTTCTTTAAAAACTGAAGGAGAATAGCAACGTCTTTGTGCTGGACTGAACAATTTACCTTTCAAAACAACTTATAAACAACTGGGAAATGCTATCAGACTCTGGGAGCTTTGATAGAGGTTAAAACATGTCAGAGAAAAACCCTAGTGTGTTTCTGTTAAGGTATAGCATAAAAACACTTCTGTCCTTTGCGTCGCGCCTCCGTCTTCGAACAGAAATGTATACCACGCTTTAAAAAGTTGGTAAACAATTTCGGGGAGGCAAAAATCTGAACATCCACGAACCAATTCGCCCCTAAAGGACGTGCTCTTCACATGCAGAAGTTT
>JBBMFX010000007.1:13271181-13313681 GCA_037832545.1 Rhabdalestes septentrionalis | reverse complement strand
ATAATCTGACTCATCCCTAAAGTATTGTATGGCACCGCATCACTAAAGAGAATTAATATTCAATGGATTTCCATGCAGTGAAACTGGTGTTTGCAAGAACCAGCTCTCTCTCTATATCGCTGCCAGTCCACAAGTCTCACCTAAGGAGCTCCCCCTCAGCCTGGCCCTACTGCTACACCCACCTCCACAGCGGAGGCAGCAACAGAATGGAGCACATGCTGTGAACACCAGCAATAATAACTGCACTGAAGAGGTACCATTGATACTTGCAAGGTCGTCGCCATTATAGCAGTAGTACTTATGACTGCTTTTGAAACACTCTGCCTATTATTCTAACGCTGACGTGGAACAGAATGAAGAATGTGCAACCGGTCCTCAGGGTTAATCAATCCAACTTGCCCCAAGTTTTTTTTTGTAAAACGCTGGCTGTTTAAAAAGCTTTCTGCGAGTCAAAAAATTTGCAAGTGAAATTTGGTCACTTGCCAATGAGTCACTTGTAGTTAATTATCTAATTTCTGCACACTGGTTAGGTTTTGTTTTTAGCTGAGACGTGATTGGAGAACAAACGACTGCAATGCAACAGTTCTCTTTGAATCAGCACCTCTAACATGCACACACGCAAAATAAATGTAAATGTTTCTCGAGCTGGCAGGAAAGATGGGGGTGTAGCTGCTTTCAGTAGAAGCTGATATCACTTGGAGCAGTTAATCCCTGTGAATGTACTGTGATGAAGCTGTTCTAGTAAATTACTAGCTGTTATCTACAGGTACCCAGAATACTTTACTGAATTCTCTGAACTGCTCTCAATCATTTCAAACAGGTTTGCTGATATTCATTTTCACTGATAACACTTCCAAAGAACATATTATGCCAAGTTTGACATGTTTAATCAGATATGGAACTGGCCCAACCAACATCCAAGGCCATACACTGGATTTGGTTATCAGCGAGGGTCTCAGTGTTCCTCCTTTGAATGTTGAGAACGTAGCTCTGTCTATTTTTGTTTACCTTGAAAACAAGATTTCACCTCTCAGAGAAAGATAAATCATTGAGAATATCTGTGTTTTATTTATGGAAGCCATGACTGTGCTACCAAGTACAATAGTCGAGTATGTCGATTACTCTCTCAATCAGTTTAATTCTAAAGTTCTCAGGGGCTCCGATGCAATTCAAAAATTCTCAGGGCCTCTTTGCCAAGGCTAAAATGAGTTCTGGTTAACAAAAGCACCATGGAGACGAGCCACGGCAGTAATTAACGAGAAGAGAACATGCTGAGAGGCTGACATTTTCAAAGAAAGAATACAGCTCTGGATTGAACAGAACAAGATGATCTGACTCCTCTAAACATTAATGGGAACATTAAGAACACTCATGCTCTTGACCCTGTGGATCATAACTCCCTCACACACATGCACACACATACTAATCCCGCACACACACAGTTACTTCTACATTTCCTATCAGCTAAAACATATTTCCTCACAAATTAAAAAATACTGTGCAAAGTATTGGCTTAATCCAGTCAAGCAGTGACGAAAACAAAATGTTTTCAATGCACAGAAAAGTCACATGTCTGAATTTACTGGTATGGATGGAATAACCCTTGAAGAGACAGTACTTCATCTCACGATATCTATTTGCAGTCACAAGCTCTGCCCCCTCTGACGTATGCTCTGTCCATCCAAAGGTAATTTTTCTGCCCCCCCAAATGAGTTAACTGCCCCCCCACACACGTGACATTCTGGTCACACTTCAGTTTTTTCTAAATGTTGCAGTGCTTGTGAATGACTCTCCTCTCTCAGGCATGTTTCCAGCATCACTGAAGACTGCTGTTATTAAACCCCTCCTGAAAAAAAGGAACCTGATGCCTGTGACCACATTTCAAATCTCCCAGTCATAGGAAAAACGCCTTGAAAAAGTTTTCAATCAAATCAGTTATTACTTATTTTGTGTCAAAGCCAGATTTGGAGAAATGTATGCAGGCATTTGTATCTTGCAGGTCTGACTATTAGAGTGCTTTTCTAACTGGCCCCAAAGTGATCATTAAGACAGCTACAGCTTCTTCAAAATGCTGCAGATAGAATTTGAACAAAAATGAACAGCATGTTACTTAATGTGGTGTGGGAGCTTTCCTTAAAATCTAAGGTTCTTACAGAGGCTTCCAATTAGATACAGAAACAAATTCAGTCAAATCAGTTGATCAATGGATTAGGCCATAAATATTTTTCTGAAATGTTTGATGAATATAAGAGTGTGAGGTCTCCATCAGCAGGAGCTTATCTTAGATCAGCAGGAGCTGGTCAGCTAGTGGTGCCTAGATCTGATACTACACTTGGTGAAATTTTTCTCAGTCATTATGCTGCCCATTGCTGCAACCAGCTCCACATAAAGCTCAGATCTGCTCTAATCGGTGCCTTTTTTTTGCCCTCAATTGATCAGTTTTGTAATACTGCCATAAAACATGCACCTTAATGGCACTGACTTAATGAATGATTGGCCCAAGTTGACTATAAATTACCAGTGGTTGTAAAATCCATCCTTTCTTTAAGAGAAAGAAACAGCTGAACCGATTTACACTAAATTCAGTGAAATGTTTTTTTGTTAAAGATGAATGAACTGGTTTACTCAACATTTTGTGATTAATGGTATAAATATGCTTTTATAATGCCATACTGATTTTAGTATTTGATTTGATTTTAAGTGTGATGTGCTTGTGTGTGTGTGTGTGTGTGTGTGTGTGTGTGTGTGTGTGTGTGTGTGTGTGTTACAGGCTCAATTTGGCAGAATATTTTAATGACAATAATTCCGAAGTTACCATTCACATTTCAAAAACAGTTCTTGATTGTCATGTTTGATACACTGAATGTACATTAGGTATTTTAGCACCAGTTTCCAGACATCAGATATTAGGGTTGACTTTAGATGTAACCAGAGTAATCAAATCTGCTTATTTACAAAAACATACATCAAATCCTATAGAAATCAGCCATCCTCTTCTTACATTTCAGTGAAAGTAAATTGTGCAGATGTGCATGGAAAGTATGTACAGTTGTAAATACCAAGGTGAAATAAAAAATATTCCCATGAGAATGGCAGTTATTTTCCTCTATTCTTGTTATTGACAGAATCATTGCATATTATAAAAACTTTAATGTGTGTATCTATCTAAAACCTGACAACACTGTGCTAAAACTTTAACAAAGTAGTTGTCTTGAACAATTGTTGCACATGCCACATATTAATACCATTGTTGTCAGATAACAAAGCTCATATCCCCCAAGTAGTAACTTTAAAGGAGACAAAAATTCCTAATTCTAATTCAGGTGAACTCTAGAGGAAGTACAGTAGGGCTCCATTGGTCCATTCATCATGAAATGTTCCCTCATTGTGAAGGGCAGCTGATAAAATTCTGTCAGCAAAATGAAGAAAAACAATAAAACTGGAGTTACATGATTTTGTTCCTAAAGTGAGAATGTGCTTTTAAAAAGAACTTAGGCTAAAGGGAGGACACAACATAAAAGGGCTTTTTAAAGCTACTTAAGATATATGGGTGTCCAAGATAACATCTTATTTTTACCTGTCCATGTTTATCAAGTCCCTCTGAGTTATCACATTTACAAATTAACATTAGCAGCTCCAACATTAGCCTAGTTCCTACTTTACATTTGCATGAGGACTGAAAATAGAACTACTGGCTCGAAATATGAATTCCATTTTTAAGGAAAGGTGTAAGGTCATCTTACTGCATTCTCTCCTTCTCACTCCTTCTCTCGTCCTCTTTCTCTTTTCTTCTCTCTCCCTCTCTCTCTCTTTCTCAATCTTTTTTTACTTGCCTCACTTTTTGCATAGCTTATAACTGCCAACAGCAAGCTCCATATCAATATTTTCAGTCCTCTCTTGATCTGTCTTATATTTCCAGTCAGTAGTTTGCTGATCTAATACTGACCTCTCCTCCTCCTCCTCCTCCTCTCCCTCCCCTCCCAGTCCTGGGCTCAGCTGAAGCACCTCAACTATGGTGGTCCCATGCCCGAGACCCATGCTGAGTTCAGTGATCCCACGGGAGGTAGCAGCAGCTATGGCCTCTTCTCTGCCTGCTGTACTGGTGGTGTGGTGTGGGAGCAACTGGGCACCAGTGGGCAGCTGGGCCAGCAGGGCCACAGGTTGGCTGGCGATGGTCAGAGGCTGGCTGGCTGAGGGCAGAGTGATAGGAGTGAGGACAGTGAGGGGGGATGAGGAAGAAGTTCGCTGCAGCCGTGGCCGCTTGACGGGCGTGGGCCTGGATCCACAAACCGTTCTCTTCTGCTTATCCAGCTGGTCAGCAAGAACTTTGGGAAGATATGACAGAGATTAAACCTTGCACTATGTGAAAGCTACATTGGACTATGTTAAAACTACACCTCAGACCGGGAGCTGATAATGGGGGTCATTTTCAGATTCTGTTAGTAGTTGTATGTTCTCACCATTGAGTGTGGTATGGATCTGACGCTGGTTTTTGCCAGTCTTGCTCCTCTGCAGGTCCAAGACTTGCCTTATAGAATCCAGCAGTCCAAACATTTGTGTTAGTGCGTTCAAAACCGCTGCATCTGGTACACAATTAAACACAAACAGCACCTGATTATAGTCCACACCAAAATGCAGAAGACAGTACACAGCAGGGGTGGACTGATATATTTTTCACAGCTGATACCAGTGTATATATATATATCAGAGAGAGAGAGAGAGAGGGAGAGAGAGAGAGAGAGAGAGAGAGAGAGAGAGAGAAAGAAAGAAAGAAAGAGTAAAAGAGTAAAAATGAAAACCTTGGTGTCAAAAATTACAACACAAAGTCCAATACAAAACTTCACTGAAACACTTTTAAGAGCAGGTTGACAGAGACAGTACAAGACTCAACATTATTTTATGTTGAAGCGACTATGATCACTAAATTAAGTTCCAGTTACTCTAGTGTCACTGTTACTCAAAGCAATCACTACAAAAACACACTTTAGACCCTATTTGAATGCTTATTTATTTTTTGTAAATAAATGAATAAAAAATACTATAATTAAACCATGAGAAAACAGCTTTAACATGAAGGGCATGTTTGGAAATGAACATTTGTCACATCCAGATAACACAAGCTAAAGGGCCTAAAGCCCTCCCAAACTCAGCCCCTTTCTATGGCCTGATGTAAGGTTTACGCTACAATAGCAGCACAGCTAACTGCAAAATCTACCCTATTAATAAATTAATCAATTAATTAAAATGCAAGAAAAAACTTAACTTGCCAGAAACTCACCAGCAAAGTTATGGCATTCGCAGTGGAGAAAGCTAAATTCAGCTTCTTATTTTTGGTTTAGTCTTAAACACTATTACATTATGCTGGAAACATTCTAGCAAAAATAATGGCAAAGAACCTGGAGCACTCCATAAACCAGCCAACTGGCAACGAATATATACCACTGGTCAAAGATGTTTTGAGATTTGTGTTTAGTCAAATGATCTATTTTAAAAATCTAGTTAGACATCTTATCTGAATGAACATTAATTTACAGCACAAGTAATTTACAGCACAACTGTGGTTTTGGCAAAATTGTCATAGAGGTTTGTGATATTGATTACAAGGCTGCTAATATCTGTTGCCTTATCTGTGAAACACAGCTCCAGTGAGATCCACTCTACAAATCTGTGCCTGTCTGTGCCACAGTAAGCTTCAGTGGTGATACTTTATTACTCGTGATGTGTTACTAAGTGCTATGTCCCCTGTGATTGGAATGCTGTGTTGCCTGTGATCAGAACATTGAACTAAACCACAGAGTGGTGAGTCCAGAGAGAGAGAGAGTTCTCTGCATCACATTTTTATAATACCTAAAATTAATCGATCCCTAATGTCTCTCTTTCTAGATATTGCCATGCCGAAAACTAACTAACTAACTAATAAGGCATTAAAATGTAAAACAAGGTAAAACTTTAGTTCTTCTACAACCCATTTCCATAAAATAATAAGTAAGTTAAAGTTACAGTACATAATTGATCACAAAGTCAGTTAAAGGGGAAATATTCCACAGACATTCTGTCCTGTTAGGATGCAAAAAAATGACAGAAATATGACAAAATGTCTGTGATTCTGTCTACAAAAGCAATGTACACACAGCAGTAATGTTTTCATCAAATTCAGAGCCTTATATAATCTCTATCTTCTAAAATAATAAACTATTAGACATTTTTTTAAATGATGCATGCTCAATTTTCTCTGAAATAAGGTATGCGTGAGAAATATCTGTTCTTTTATAACTTTTAGGAGTTATTCCAGATGTATTTACACCCTCTTATTATCCAACAGTCTCATGTTATTACACAATCAATGAATAATTCACTTATTCACAGTAAAGGCCTACCTACAGTACATTCTGACTCTCCTACATATATATCTTAGCATTTCCAGCAGCTCTCTGAAATAAGAATCTGAACATAATTTATACAGTGATGTATTTTAGCACGGTACATAAAACCTGTGACTTTATGCATCCTAATAGGAGCATTGCAAGCTAAGTCCCCACCTGCCTCCTGCAGGGTCGCCTGCTCGCTACGGAACTCCACTCTTCTCAGGATGGCCAGCAGCTCTGAGCGAATAGTGGACACCACCTCCCCCATCAGCCCCATCTCAGCAATGCCCTTCCACAGACTCAGAGTTTCATCTGCAGCATTGACACAAATAAAGCTCAAACCTGTAATGCTACACAACATAGGGTGATATATGACTGCACATAGACTCTATGGACAAAAGTATTGGGACACACCTGTTTTTCAGGGGTTGAGCTAGGAGCCTTATTTCAATCTTAATGCTTACAGCAGACCAAGACATTATGGACAACGACATGCTTCCAAATTTGTGGAAGAATGTTTTCTGTTCTAGCATCACTGTGTCCCAGTGCACAAAGCAAGCTCCATAAAGACACGGTTGGATGAGTTTGGTGTGGAAGAACTTGACTGGCCCACACCGAGCCCTGACCTCAACCCCATCCAACACCTTCAGAATGAATGGGCACAAACACTCCAAAATCTTGTGGAAAGTATTCCAAGAAAAGTGGAAGCTGTTAAAGCAGCAAAGGGGCCAACTCCATATTAAAGTTTATATATTAGAGTGCGATTTCATAAATCAGTACTTTTGTCCACATAGTGTAAGTGTGTGTGTCTGTATCTTTTTGCTCACCAGATATTCCCTCTGTGTCCATTCTGACCTTTTCATTGCCTGATGCACGGATCGCCTGACGTGGGCAGGAGTCAATCACATCAATGAGTGTTTCCTCAGGCTTTTCCTCTGCACTGCTCACTTGACCTATGACTGCACACAAACAGCACATAAGCCACATTGCACAGCCTATTTCATAGGCTTTATAACCATTTTGCTGTGTCAAGTGAAATCTGTGATGGGCCTATAGCTAAAATTGCATTTACCCCCTAGTTCAGAGTGAAATTGGGTACTCCCATCACAAGATTAGTCTCACAAGTCAGACATCTGTCTGTCGTCAGGGAGACTGGTGCATTACAACAATGTGGCCAACAATCACCTACTTTGACAGGGAAGGCAATTTACTGAAAACCAATTCACACTAGATGAGGCTCAGAAATCTTTTTAGACATCAAATGCTTCCATTTGAATGTAATGTTTCCGTTCACACCGGCTGAAGTAGACACGTGTCTTACATCTCTCAAAATGCAAGCCCTTGCATCTGGCTGCAGTTTTGATGTTGAGGTTTTTGTTTCACTAGCGTGCATCAACATTAAATTAATTCTTTAATCTTCTAAAATAGATTCCAAATAATTTACTAAAATGTGCTGATCAATAGTGGTAAGAACATCCCAAAAACTGTTATATTATTCTGATTCTGATTCTTTAACTTACACAAAAGTCTAACTGTTATCAAGAAGATATCCTGATACAGACACCTGTGGTGTAAAGAAAAGCAGACACAGATATTTTGATTGCAAAACAGAATGTTTCATTAAAATCAGAAATGTTCATCTGTATGCAGTCTGCATCTAAGAACGTCATGGAATGTATAGTTTATCAAGGAGAGTTTACAATGATTTTACTGTGTATTGAGCTTGCCACCTGGAGATCATGCTTTTCTTTGTCTCACTGTAGACTTGCACCAACCCAAACTAATGTTGCATAGTAAATAAAACAGTACTCCCATCATCCAACTTATTACATCGTTCAGTGGAGGCCTACCATCACTGCTTCATAATTTAGCCTATTTGAAATAAAAAATGTGCAATTTCTCCAACTGACAGGAGAATGTCATTATTGTCAAAGCCTAGCCCCTCTATTGATTCACATAATATTTCTATTGAATAACAACTTCACGGTTAGACTCAAAACAGCTCTACATTTATGTGAGAGTATCTATTATTAAAGTGGCTCAATAGGGCTAGACTGTTCCCTCTTCCATTTGGGGGAAAAAGGTCAAATATGTTTTGATTCTTAAACATGATGATTAGGCTCACACTTGTTGGTGAGCTTTCTCTGTGAGTCCCATTTAGCATGTTTTTCCCACACTGGTGGTGGACAAGGCAGTGTGTCTATGTGGTTTGGCATTAAATAAAACTTAGTTTCTATGAAAGTCTTCTATGGAGTCCACAACAGGCCCAAACCCACGGGCACCGGAAGCATTTGTGATGTTTGTGTTCAGTCTCAGCTGTAGTCTGAAAGATGAAAAGTGTCGGGGGGGAGGGTGTGAAAACATTTAATGTTCAGTCAGTTTGGGGTTGCCTGAACATTAAATGTTTTCGTACCTCCACAAAGCAAACTTACTACAAAACAGGGGCAGTTTCCCAGTGGTCAAGAAGAAGTAACAATCAACCGTGTGTGTGTGTGTGTGTGCACACGTTTTGAGCGAATTTTTGTACCTGCCGTTGGGGAGCAGGGTGTCTGTAGTACCCCGGGGACGAGTCGCGTGCTGTGGATTAGCAGGTCAAACTTAGTGCTCCGGCATGAGTTGGTGCACACAGTCTCGTGCTGTTAAAAATCAATCTGACCTGAGTCCATCATCTTTCTGCAAGAACCACAAAGAAGAGAAGCAAAAATGTAGGTTTAAGTAATATAATACACAGTCAGAGCAGCTGCATGTTGAGTAGCCAAACTGTGCACTGATTTACATTAGATAGAGAGCATACAGTCTAGATGCCAGTATAAGTGGATATGGATAAACATCTTTTGATCACTTTGACACAGACCTCTGCGCACTCATTCACGAGTGGTCTGCACAGCATGAGCGTGATAGAGTGGCCAGCTGATTGGTGTTAGTCATTTGCAAACTGTGATGTTCAGCCAGTGTTGTTGATCCACTAGATAATATAACTCAACTTGCATTCCTCATACACTTTGCCGCTGGCAATATTTCAAAGATTTATAAGAATGTTTGATATTGTTTGCTTTACTTATTGCTTCACTGCCACCACTTCTATCCCACTGCTGAACAAACAACACAGATTCAAAATCAAACCAATAACCAGACTGGACTGAACCTGACTCACGTATTCACTCCAAACTCACTCACTCACATCAATACACCATAGTCCACTCCTCAGATATTTAATTACTACTTATCAAGGCCACTGATTCTGTACACTCTGAACAATATAAGCAATATTTCAATATCTCCTGGGCAAGCTAAGTGCAGTACTTGTACTATACATACATATATACATACCCCAGGTGCAATATGTGTCATATATGCAATATAGATTTATATTTTTTATATCTGTGGTCTACTGCAATGTTCTTCCCCTTGTATATTATTATATATCTCTGGTGTACATAAGTAGGCACACACTGTCCTTTACTTGTATTTAAATCTGTTCTAAACCTACAACCTCTGTGATTTCTGTGGGCTAGCCCCAAAGTCATCTCGTTGTACTGACACAATGACAATCAAGTTTTATTTTTCAATTTGGCAAAACTTGTGTATAAAAGCATCTGAACACTAGAGGGCGCAAATAATATCACAGCTATAATGCATATCACAGCCATTATGCAAAATCACACTCTTGATCTTACTGGGAAAAAACTGAAGATTTTTTGGAAAAAAATATTCCTAAGTTAATCAACACAAATGATTAGGTTGTGGAGAAGAGAAAAAGGCAGAGAAAATGGAAGCACCTGAGCATCACTCCTCCAAGCCTGATGGCTCGCTTCCAGTCCTTCAGCGTGGCTTTGCCAGCCAGGTGCACAAACTGCTTGGGACTAATAAGCTGATCATTGAACTAGACAGCAGAGAGAGAGAGAGAGAGAGAGAGAGAGAGAGAGAGAGAGAGAGAGAGAGAGAGAGAGAGAGAGAGAGAGAGAGAGAGTATTAGAGTGTTGTACTTCAGTGCCCAAACACATTTTACAGATCTTGGAAAAGTGCCATATAGCATGAATTATGAAACTGTTTGGTTCATTAAACCTCAGGTGTTGAATGAAATGAAAAAGAATGACCAATTATAAAGATAAGACAACAGTACAGCCGCACATTTTTGGATGATTACGTTTTAAAAGTGTTGCAACATTAAAATGCTTGGGTTGATAAATTGTGACTGTGAGTTAACAAAGGATTTGGAAAGACACGCAAGCACTGAAACTTATTTAAATTCCTTTTCGGCTGTCTTACCCTCAAGATATTTTGAGTTTAATGATCATGATGGATTTGAGAAAGCAAACCTTAACACATTTGACGTTGATTCCCGGACATACAAACTTCTTGAACAGAAGCACTGCCTTGCTGTTCCCACAGGTGATCGGATAGCCATATTCAACTTCCTCTCCCTTAGAACTGTCCTCTAGGAAAAAAACACAGTCAGTTATATGGGTTGGAGGATGTATAAGCTAGGGACTAAAGCATATATATTAAAATTGGTAGAATATTCCGTAAGAGACTCTTAATCGTGCTGAATTCAATATAATTTCATACCTTGAGTCTCTACAGCCAGGATTGTTGTAGCTGTTTGCCCAATATCTTCATCTGTCCTGTAGAGGATAATTTAAGTGACTAACAGTTTAAGTGTGTGAAGCGTCCATTTGTCATATGCGAACACACCACAGCACACAGTGTAAAATTATTTATGTGGATTTAACCCATTCGCCAGGTGAAGCAGCAGAAAGCCAAGAACACAAGGTCTGGGACGGTACCTTGCTCAAGGGTATCCAGTGGTGCCACTAGCAGTCCTGGCATTCAAACACATGGACTTTTGATTGCAGGGGCAACTCAAAACCCCTATGCCACCAGCTGCCCCAATTTCTGCATTTAATTGTTCACACAAAGCTACTGGATGGAACCAGTAAATACTGGGCTTCCTTGATGAGCTGAAAATAGATGAGCTCACATACTCACACATAAAATAAAAGTGCAATTTACTGTATATTTTTCTGTGTAGTTTTGAACAAATTAATGTTTATTGCCCAGATATTTAGCTTCACATATCCTTTTCTCAGATGGCCTAAGACCACTGTAAAGCACTGTATATTTGTGATGTGATGCAAAGGCATCCAACTATTTAGCTATGGCTTTAGAACATATCAGCTCTGACACATATGGTAATCCTAGAGACAGCAGTGCATCATATTATGTACTTGTGTGTTTGTTGTGAAGCTTACCTTTGTGTGAAGGACTGGAGCTGCAGGATGACTTCAGTCTTATGAGTGTTACTGACGCCCTCCTCTTCGCCCTTTATCCTCACAGTCTCCCCCAGTGACATTATGGCAGTAAGCACCAAATCTGGGGCGTCTCACAACATTAAAAAAAACAAATTGCTACTCCAGGGTGGTATGTACTAGAATATTTGGAATACATTTCATTGCAATCAAGAGAAACTTATGTCTATTTTGTTTTGTTTTTACACAACAGCAGTCCTTTGTATTTTGTGGAATTTTCAGGAAGAATCAACCAATAGACATGATCCAGTACAATTTCTTACATTAATTGGGATCAGAAACATTGGAGGTTTTTGCTTGCTCCTGTCAAGTTATTATTTTGGAAAAAAAAACATTTGGTTTGTTGGTTTGACAACAATGAAAAATAGAAGTGTCTGTCTCTGGTACCCCGTGACTCATGCTCAGGGAACTGTGAAAGCAGAAGTGGCAATGAAAGGAAATGAAGTAGAGAATTTTCCAAATGCATTCTTCATCAGATGTGTTAACGGGAGTATTAAATGATAATCATTGCTGATGAGTAACAGTGAGGAATGCCATGAAGTAAGTAAAATGGACAAATTATAGGACAGCTTATTAAGTGTATTTTTAAAGTACTGTAAGATAATGTTACTAAATACAATAACAACTATGCTAATCACTGGCCTCATTTTCTGGCCTCATCTGCACCTTATTCTTCACTGGTTCAGGACATAAGTTAGATGTGCTTTGTTGTACTTGAACTTTCATCCGTAGGTTACTGTGTGGTTCAACAAACAAACTTAATTACTCTGAAACTGGTCAGGTTCAGGGACTGGACTCAAAATGAGAGAATTTGAAAGTCATTCAGGGAGCCTGCAGAACTGTTCCTGATAATTACATGAAAAATATAAAGAAATTAGGGATGGTTCAAGACTCCTGCGCAGTACTGTACATTACAAAAGCACCTCTTTTCATAGACTGAATGTAAAATTACAATGTTCATAGACTGAAAATAAACGAGTTTCTGAGGTTTAAAACAATTAAAAAAAATAGATTCGTGCTGGTTCTCGGTCTCAGTAAATCAGTTTACTAGCAGAGTGTATACACAGTGCGGAATGGGACTCAATTTTCTCAATGTATTTTCTATATATTTTAATTATATATTGTATCATTACATATAGTATATATGTAATGTATAACTAGCCATATATTGTTTAATTATATAAGTAGGGCCCCACACATCACTTCTCCATAAACTGGGTTCCGTGAGTTGTTCCGTATTTGAAAGATAAATATTCTGTATTTAGCTGATAGAGAAGGCACTTTTGTTCCGTATTTTGCATACGATTAGTATGATAGAAACACGAGAGACACGAGAGTGTGATTGAAGTCTGTTCTCCGCTGTTTGGACATCTCTTCTCCACTCCATTCGCTGCACGTAATCTCGCGCTCCTACACGCAATCTCGCGCCCCGTGCACGGCACAGATACCACACTTTCGAGGAGAAACAACTTACAAAACGCCAATTTAGAGACGAGAAATGTCGTTTTCTTACCTTTTTCCCTGTTTCTTCTCGTCTTTCCTCCCGTCCCGAGCTGGTCGGGCTCTGTGCGCCTGCGCCGTGCCGCCTCGCTCCACTGGAGGCAGCTGGCGCGCTGGCACGAGGAGCGGACCCTCGCACGCGATCCGCACACACCGCTCGCACGAGCTCTATCTGCCCCCCTCAGCAGCAAACATTCACCCAATGTGAAGACAGGATCACGCACATGATCATCAGGAGTGGAAGCTTTGAATCACAGGCAGAGCAAAATAACGAAAACTCAAAACTTATGCACATTTCACATAAATTTGCATGGAGATGCATGCAAGGTTGTCGTCTAAATAGGCATGTTTAACAAAGGTGGTGGTTTGAAGACTGTCTTCAAACATGTACCAGTTTCAGCAGAGTCTTATTTAGTCCAGTAGAGGGGGACATAGATGAACACCTAGTCATGAAGACCTTCAGGTTAAAGTAATTCTGCTTTGTGCAGAACTAATACATACGATATTCTGTTTTTAATAAAGCTACGCGCGCGCACGTGCGTGTGTGTAGTCAGGATTGTATTGGATCTTAGTATATACGATACACACACAAATATATATGACGAATATTATATACGTACATGATCACAAATTCACACTGGAATTATAGGGAGCTAAATTGTTATATGTGTGTGGCGGGGTATATATATATATATATATGTATGTTTAATCTGAATGTATGGAATTATAGGAAAATGTGATAACAGCTTTTTCTGTGTTCTTGTGTTTTATCTTGTACATCACAAAATGTTTTATTCAGTAAAGAAAAAGCAGTGTGTGGGGATGGTACCCTTGTGGATGGTTGAGATGATTATAAAGTTAACTTTGAATTTGACTTTGATTTTAACATGAATTCTAGTTGTGCAAGACATGACTGGGGATTTGTTTATGCCGGACGAGGGCAGTAAATCACCGTAACTGTTTTTCTCCAGACGCTAGTTTCAGACAGTAAATAGTTTGTTTTGGGTCAGTTTGGGCCGTAGATATACCCTCCGCTCCCTGCAGACGCCAGGAGCTGTATACTGAGTTTCTGTCCGGAAGATAAACTGACAGCACGTCGCAAGAAGAGGCGCCTATGTGAAAAGTTGTACTTGTATATGTTTCTAATCTCCATTTTAGTCCACAGCTCAGCCTCAGTTGTTATAGACTCGTATAGCTGGCCCAGTTAAACTGATGTAGTCCTACTATTATATTTGTGGAATATGTCGCCGTAAGGTATTTTTCTGTAGGGGAACTGTTGTTTACAGATTTAATTCCGCCCTTTATTGGGGGATGTGGGTTAACTGGCACCTTCAGAGGCCAATGAGGGACAGAGAAAACAGTAAGCCACGCCCATAACCTCTCTCTCGCGCCCACCTCTTCTCCCTCCCACATCTCTCTCTCTCTCCCTTTCTCTCTCTCTCTCAGTTGTGGAAGAGCTAAGAATTTGTTCAAAAGTGCTGTGGCTTCTTCTCATGGATACCAACATACACACACACTGTGGGTGAAGTCTACCTGAGTAAACCATGGGGGCTGTTACAGGGGGCAGCTGCTGGGATGCTGTCCGTCTGTTTTCTGGAATTTGGTTTATTTTCAGCCTGGAGACGTTGCTGGTCCACGGCCAAGATGGTAAGACAACTCAACAGTTACTTCTGCTACATGTCTTTGAGTAAGTTACTGATGCATTAAATGCATTAAGACGGTTTGGTGCTAGATCTGTGACATTTTGTGTGCCAAACACTCTAATAACTGTTGGTCAGTTTTTGGGCTCTTTCTAAGACTAAACTGAGCTGAGAACTTCTTTACCTTTTTCATATTATAATGTTAATAATTAAAATAATATATAACTACCCATATCCTGCTCCCTTGCAAAGAGTTCTTCGATATTTAAACAAGTGCCAAACACATTCATAACAGCTTGTCAGCTTTATTGAGCTCTTCCTGAGACTACACTCAGCTTTATTCCCTTTTTCCAATTCTAATGATGTTTCATTACTAAACAATGTTATGTGCTTATCCATATCCTGCACTATGACACATTTCCAATAGACATGGCAAAAAAAAACATGCCAAAAAAAATGACTCAAGATTAAATCCCAATGCACACATTGTTTTGCAATATTTCATTCTTCAGAAAATTGATACCTTGAAAACAACAATCACATATAAAAGTACTTTTAAAATGAATCCACTGTTACACCTTCTGCACATGTACTAAATGCAACAAAGCAATACTAACGACCCTCTTTCTGTTCGGTAACATGCAGTGCAGTGTGTTCCTTAAGTACAGACGTCATGCACAGTATGCTCTAAACCTATCGTGACATAATTTCTCACAGACAGATAAAATACTGGCATATTGCCCTCACCTGTGCCAAACACAACCAAAAGTGTTCTTTGGAGCAATGCACTTATTGTAGGTTAACAAGTAACACATTTTAATCACTTAACAAAAACATTTATTGTTCAGCATCATAGAGGACAATGTCATTTTTTTCCCAATGCTTCTCTTCTAAAGTATATAGTTAAATGAGAAATTGATGGTGAAAACAGAAATCAAGTAGGAGTCACAGAAATATGCTATCAGGATGGACTGTTGTAGCTATTGGAGCTCATCCCTGTTTATTCTTAAACAAACACACACACACACACACACACACACACACACACACACACACGTACCACAGTTTTTCAGGATTTCTCAATACAGATTTCTCCCACTTATATGTGAATCACTGTGGCCACAGACCGAGGAGACGCCGCAGGATAAAAACACTCAGTGGACTCCGGATTCCAGCAGCATCACAGGGCAAGCTGACTGATGCTGGGGTCATTACTGTTTATGAATCATTCGTTTTAACATGTCAAAGAGGCATAAGGAGCTGTGGGAGGGGTTTACAAAACTATACGGGAATAAAGAGCTTAGGTCATTTACTGTCACTGTATGATTGACAGGGGAGTATTAGAGGGGTGATAGCCCAAACAGCTGAACATCCTGTCAGGCGATACCTCAGGCCTGCAGAGACGTGCCCACAAAACCCTGAGGTGAAAATAAAATTACATGTTTCCTGAATCTGTGTAAGTGATGACCGGCTGAAATCTATAGTCTTTTTTAAGTCAGCCTGAATGGTACTTGCCGTCCTGAGATGTTGACGAGGCCTCTTCATCCTTTCAAACTTTCAGTAGGAATTTTACAATGTCGTCAAAATGTCTGCATCGTTCAACGGTTACATATGAGAGGATGTTAGACTCAAGGAATTTCTCTGCATTGGTGGTGATAGGAACCAGGGATTTGTGATGCCTACATTGCAAATATTTGCTATCTGAAATGACCAATAAACTTTCACATGCCTTTAGAAATGTTATGTTAAGCCTGTAAGAGTAAAACAGTGTTCAATTTTGAATTCTTTTAAAATCGTTTATGTTTCATGCCACCTCTGTACCTTAGCACCATCTGTTTAAGGCTAAAAACTTTTCATAAATTTGGCAGGTATTATTTTCAGCTCATAGAGCATCTTGCTCCGTTCACCACCTTTGTGAACAATTCTGCTCTGACAGTTTTCTCACGATAATTTGACATCAGACCACTCTCAATTACGTAGTTTATGTGTGAACAATTGAACTTCCCAAATGTTGCAAAGGCTCCTTTTTAATATGAATGAGGCTGCACACTTTCATCAGGGTAGTGTAAAACTTTACAGGCTCTCTCTTTCAGAAACGTAATATCTGTTTATGCTACATGAAAACACTTGCAGTTGCTGGCTCGGGATGGTTAACATTAAGCCAGGCTTTTCTGTAAGACAGGCTGGATAGCGTCACAAAGTGGAACACGCCCAAACATCTCTCTGCTTGACTGGGGGCCCTCAAAGTGATTGTGCCAGGAAGTTCAAACCCCGGTTATTTCCAGTTATTGGGGCATAAAGGGAATAAAAGTCCACATAATTACACTGGCCGCAGGCTGGAGATGGGCAGTGTAGGGTGAAGATATACAATAAAGCAACGAGTCTACAGCAACAAAACTGTTCTCTCACTTCGGATGGTGACATTAACAGCCACCCTGTCACCCATGGTTACAACCCACGGCTCTGGTATTTCCAGGGAATCTCAGGGGATGTGTCTGGGGCAACAGGGACAGAAGGGGGTGGCGAATGCACGACTTACAGGATGAGATAGACTCAGTGGTGTGACGTGAAAGACTGGAACGCAGTTTACATCCACACATCCAGCCCTGACCTTATCATGGCCCTTATGAGACGAAGAGCACTCCTACAGATTTAGGATCCAGATGCTCTGTGTGAAATTCCCAAGCAAACCATACATTCAGCCCTTTGGCAGGAGTGAGTCAGACTAACAGTGGGAGCTGAAATTCATGAAGAAGCTCATTAACAGTCTGACCACAGTGATTACTAGCTTTCCTGTGTGATGATGAAGGCTTGTTCAAGACAACAAATATTTTGTAGGTCAAGCTATGGAACATGTTAAATGTAACCAAATGGACCACAGGAGATTAACATGCAGAGTCATAACCTCACGGAGGAATGTCAGCCTGGACTAACTGAAAGAATAAGAATGAAATTCGTAATGCCTTGTGGTTTTGTGAGACTGGGTCAAGGCATTCATGCACTGGATACAGAACAGAGAGCCTAAAGTCCAAAGATACTCATAATAGGCCCAGTTCAGTTAAGACTGAACTGAACTGAAATGCTGGATCTAAACACTCTCTAGAACTTCAGTTTAAATAGGTGAGCGCACTTGCCACAGTTGATTTTCCATATTTTTTTATTGTGTTTGTACTGGGTGGGTGCTAGTGATCATTACTGGTTGTTTTAATTTGGTTTTGAGATTGCAATGTTATGCCAGTGGAACATGCAATTTGCTGCTCAACTTTTCCTGAACCCTGGGCCTTAGACTAATTGCCACTTTAATTGGAAGCTAACGGAAGCTAAAACCCTCCTGCAGTGTGACTAACAGTGAGGTTAGTCATACTGCAATTTTACTAGACTATTTCTCCACCCAGGCCTCAGCTGCTTAACCCAGACTGAGCAGCCAAACATGCACTTCGACATACTAACAGTGTGGGAGTAAACTCATGCCAGCATCAGACATTTTAATAGTGCGTGCATACTTTGTACCATACTGCTGTTAATGCCCTAGATTTTGTGGGAGATATGAACTGAATTGAGAAAACCTACTACATGAAAGTGGTATAGCTTGTTCCATGTACATAGCCAATATATTTCGTGATTCTTCAAGAGTCATATGGATTTTGGAATGCGTGCCAGCACTGTATCAGAAATGTAGTTAATGTTTTGGTAAGTCTGTGAAGAAGTAAATGAGTAAACCATCCTGGATAGTTTGCATAGGACCATGTAATTCTGCCTCAAGTGTTAAGTATTTAAACAATTACTTTTCCACAACAGCTTTTGTGTGTTTTTGTTTCAGATCTGTTTTCATTCCATACTGAAATCACTTTTTGAACATATGCTAACATACATCAAAGAGAAAAAAACACCTAAGCTTGTACTTTGCTCTGCCCCGCAGGTGATGGGTGTGGGCACACTGTTTTAAGCTCCAGGAGCGGGACAGTGGCCTCAAAGAATTACCCAGGCACCTACCCCAACCACACATCCTGTGAGTGGAGCCTGAGGGTGCCACAGGGCCACACACTGCGCCTGACCTTCGGCGACTTTGACCTGGAGTGGAGCCAGGACTGCAGAGCTGGCTCACTCACAGTCATTGATAAAAGTGAAGTAATTGTACTGGGTAAGAAGTTCATCTTTGTCTTATACAAACATCCTACAGCCACATGACCAGTCCCCTAACGCAAATGTCAGGAATAACATGTTTACCAGTTTTACAATGGTTTTAGGTCTCTTGCATTGTTTAAGCTATTAGTCCATCCTTAATGGGCCACAAAAGGTCACATGCTGATATTGTCAAATGTCATTATAATATGACACCTGAATATCCCATCTGTGATATTCTGAACGCACCGTTATACTTACTGTTACTGGGGCCTGCAAATGTTATGAAATTTATATTTTTAATAATTGTATCATTTTGGGGATAATGGCTTATCTATTATAAGGGCTAAAACAGATTTGTGAAGCAAAGAGTTGATGGACATTAATTAATTTAGTTGCAATGCAAAAACTTTCATATTTTGAGTGCCTTACACACCGAGAGCTTCTTCAAGTTGGAGAAGCATTCCTGGTGGCTCCACAAGCTACTTGAGAGGAAGCCAGAAGTGAGCAAATCATCTGAATTATAAAAGGGGTTCTGGTTTTTAACACTTATTGGTCAGTACATAATTGTGTCCATTCAAAAATGTTAAAGTTCTAGCTTAGATGTACAACATATGTGATCTTTCAGCTTTTCACTAGACCATTGTAATATTGTGTGTATCCCTGGTCAGATAAGTGATGAAGAGAGTCCTTTAATATCTTAAAAGACATCACATTCATTATACGTAACATAAAAAATCACAAAACTGATATTTTGCAAATACTTAGTAAGACATGAAATGACGTCTGTCTAGCATCAAACACATTTCATTATTTTTTATCCTCTGTTTCTATCCCAGTCCTGCTTGCATGCACAAACAGATTTAATTATAGGCTTTGTAATGGGGATGTTATGGCAATTTCAAAAATTTAATCCTTTGTTTGTTGAAGTAGTTTCGGGTTGATTTTGATACATTTTTGTTATTGTCTTGTTGGAATGTCCTACCTTTCTTCCTTCAGTTTCTTCACTGATATCCTTCCAGTATCTGTTGCTAATTAACAGAAGTCCTTACAACATTTCTTGCATATTATTCTTAGCATATTGACTGCATAGTGGCCCGTACAGGAGCATCTAAGCCTTCTGCGTGATGGTAAATTTTAAAAAGATAATATTAGAGACAAATGCCTATGAATGAGAGAAGGGCGGAGTTTGCATGTTCGCCCCGTGACCGCGTGGGTTTCCTCCGGGAACTCCGGTTTCCTCCCACCACCAAAAACATGCATGATTGGGGATAGGTTGATTAAGCACACTAAATTGCCCCTAGGTGTGACTGTGAATGCGAATGTGTGTGAGTGTGGCCCTGCGACATGCTGGCGACCATCCAGTTTGTACCCGGCCTCCGCCCATAGCAGCTGGGATAGGCTCCAGCCGAACCCCCCCAATCCCCCCCAAACCGAGGGCAGGATAAAAGTGTAGAAAATGGGTGGATGGATGAGAGAAGGGCTGTATTGTATAGTAGTTTTCATTGTAATTCTAAAATGTGGCAAAATTGTAATAAGGCAACCCTTGGATGAGTAGGTCTGACTGCATTTGACTGGTGTTGCAATATGTTGTATTCACTCGCTGAGACCCAGAGCCCCCATTGAATAAGGTAAAGATGTGATCCTTTGGATACGGTCTAAGGGGTTGGTTTCAGACAGTTTTGTGCCTCCAGTGAAGTGCTCTGTAGTTACCTGACTTATTATGTTGTTGTTATTGGCAAATTCCAGAGGCTCTACCTCATGCTGTTCAACAGCTCCAGCCAAGCCATGTGCCCACACAGGAGCTCTGCATACCACTCAGCTGCAGCACTGCAGTTACGTGATGGTGCTTCTCTTCTCACCTCCCCACACACAAACACAAATGCATGCAGTGCATGGACAAGTGACAGGATGTGGTGTGAGACCTCCAGGCTCCCCACTGACTCTTGCAACTCTGCTGAATATATTCATGCATTCATTGGTGTAATACTGTCTGGCACTTTTGGCAGCGTGAGTGTATGCGATTGTATGAGTCTGGTATGCCCTCAGGCTTTTCTGCTGAACCATATGTGTTTCTTAGTGCAGTTCTTGCAGGGACAGACAACTTTTGTTAGCACTGTTGATGTGCAATGTGTTAGTTGGAGGATTGTTTACCACCAGCTGGACTACATTTCAAGTGCTAACAATTTGAACTGAGGCAAAAATAGTTGTAGGTGAAGTGCCACCAAGAAACAAAAAAGGACCAGTCAGAGAAAGGTAAAGCATATTAGTTTATTCATAATAAAGTTTTTTTGTGATAACATCTAATATTGCTTAATTTATTCAAAACCACCATATCTGTATCAGCATATGTTTGTATAAAAAGTAATATTAGCATCAGTTTAGATTTGATAGCTATTGCAAGCCAATGTAATAATGCATTTATTGTTGTCTGGAAGAGCACAAAGCTATGAAAAATATTGGATATCGACAGTGGCCTACAAATCTCACACCAGAGCATTCCTCAATAAACACATCAGTCCTCATGCATATATGATATATCTATTACGTTTTTAAAAAGAGAAATGGCACTTTTCCAGCACCAGTTATGATATGATATTTCAAGAGCTGCTTTTAATTGGAGCATTTCACAGAACATGAGTATCTATAAGCAGGCTCAGACTACCATTTACACTCTGCTACCCCACAGCAAGAAATACACATTTATCAAGCCAGTCTGAGTGTTTTATTTTTCAGGCTATAGTTGTTGCAGAAATATATCAGATTCATTCTTTGTTCCCTCCAATATCCAATCCAGCATTTTAATTAATTATTGAAACCTCCACTGTGTTATCATATGTGTTTGTGTGTGAAATATGAAGATTTACTGGATTTTCGGGGATCATTATATGTACTCTTAAGTGTAGTTCTTGTGGAATTTTTGTTCCCTTTTTCCTGATCGAGTGTGCTTTCTTTGTGTACTTTTTGTGCCTTTGCATCTGTGTATGTGTGTTTCATACAGGTCCTCTGTGTGGGCAGCTGCCTCACTCTAGCAGGGAAGTGTCTGTGAACAGTAGTGTAGTGACGGTGCGTTTTGTGTCTGGTATACACCGCTCCGGACGAGGCTTCCTGCTGTCCTACTCAACCAGTCAACACCCAGGTACCACATATAGTGCACCAACATTAACACGATAACACCTTACAGAATGCTTCAGTCTCAAAGTAAAGGTAAATGGTGCATTTATCCGATGCTCTTATCCAGAGCGACTTACAATAAGGGACAGTGCCCCTGGAGACACTGAGTTAAGTGTTATGGTTGCAATAAAAGGTCTCCATGGTAGAAAACGGGTGTTCGAACCTGCACATTTGTGGTCATTTTTCACAGGCAAGTGTGCATTATTTTAGGAATATTTGGTATAATTCAAGGTCTAAAGCAGGGTTGTCAAACTCCGGTCCTGTAGGGTCGTGGTCCAGCACGTTTTGGTGATTTCCCTGTTCAGAAACACCTGGTTCACCTCAGCAGTTAATTGGCAGGTTTTGTGGATGTGTTTGAGGAGGAGAAACTTCAGACTGTGCTGGAGACCGGCCCTCTAGGCCCGGCGCTTGACACCCCTGGTCTACGGTATAATGAATGATAATAATATATAATAATATTCAGTAGTCTGCTCAGGTTTAGAGCTTTAGTTGGATTTGAGATTTTGGGCTGAGCCTGAGAACCTGATCTCCACTTGATTCAAATGAAGTTGTGGGTCCGCTTGGACATTTACCTGGAAGTTGGATAGGGAGATAGCAATTTTTCAATTGGGGATAGCAAAAAGGTTTAGTATGATTTTTGTCCTTCAACATCAGTTCCATATTTGAAAGCTGTATACTCCAAATCCAGCTTAAAAACAACAAGGACATTCCAGCTGAACCCAGGGAGTGGAGTGTAAACAGTAGACTGGGAGCGCTCTTCCTGAAAGCTGTTTATTCTCACGTCCCCCTTCACTTGTGACCGGCCTGCATGTGCGAATCCTTAAATAACTGCCCGCTGCATGTGCCATAATGGTAGACTGGACTGAAATAGGGTTGCAAGGTACCCATTATAATAAATCCTAAAATGCATTAACTAAAAAAACAAATGCATTAAGTTGTTCTTGTTTTCTTGTTTTATTATGATTCCAACTTTGTTTTCCACAAAATAAAATTATGTAAGAATTTAATAATGCACAAATATTTTATTTAAACTTTCTGTCTATGAATCAGTTGCCCAATAAGGATCCTAGCACTAATACAGTACAAGCTTACTGTCCACTACCTGACCCACTAAAATGTGCTAGCTAGTTCTGCATTGGCTCTAGTGGTTTAAAACTCAACTTGTTTGAATATCTGAAAATATTTTCTGAGTTAAAAATACATAATTTTAAACACAATGTGTCACAGATTGTCATGTGAACAATAGATCTATGCTTGCAATGAATCTTGTGTCTGAAAATAAGCATGAGGAGTAATTGATATGGGAAAGAATGAGATATGAATGGAAGAGGTCTATTAAAAAAATCGTTTAATGCCTAAAACAAATCAAAATCAAATTAATAAAAGGAATTTCAAGAAAAGAAAAACGACAAAATATACAAAATTCAATTCCAAGAACTGTATAGGGGTCAATTTTACCTGCTGTCGTAACATAACTTACTTTGTAATATGTTTTGAAAAATAAATACATAAATGACATAAGTGAAGCTCACAAAAAGGATTTTTGAGGAGTACATGGCATTCCAAAAAATGATACATGTCTTATTTATGCATTCAAGGGTTCCCTTAATGCCTCTAATAGGGGCTCATTTGTGAATGTACACTATTTAATCAGAGAAAGTTATATGTCTTGTTATGTACATACCGTTTGACCGTAATACAAGACGCCGAAACATTGATACATGGGTCTTTGTGTGTGAGTGTAGGGCTGACATACTGGAATGTGGCTGTGCTGCTTGACTGAACAGAAGAGTGTTTGCTTGGTAAGCAGGCCAGTAGGCTGCCTCTTCTGGCCTGAATAGAGAGAGGCCCCGGAGACTGACCACACACTGCGAAGTGAGAGAATAACTGCCCCCTCCTCCAGGGCAGAAATAACCAAAGCGTCACACTTTAACCATCTCATGACCACATTGTATCCCCAATCTTAAGTGATTTAATATAAACCATTTTAAATTTCCAATTAAAGCAGCAATTAAGTGATCATTCTTCACTTTTCTGTGTCAGGGAGAAGCAGAAAACATATTTAACAAACATTACATGAGCACCTCAACAACTTAACATAATATCAAATGTTACAGCATTTAATGCCTTTAATGCAGTCTTCATTCTTCAAAGAATTCTGCAGTTATTTTTCCACACTTCTTGGAAACTCCTCCAAAGTTTTGGCTAAGAAGATCATTCGGTCCAGGGATCCCTGCTGTGTACCAAATATTCTGTTTTCTGGAGAAAATATTCTTTTTAATTTCCATTTCTCAGTCATTTCTCAGTAATAGTTTCTTGGTCTAAGTGGAAGGATGTAGAGTAACACTAATGAATATTTTCAGATCTTTAACAACAGTGGCCATGACAGTTTTGATGGTATGTCATGTCATATGGTTAGGACTTCCATTTTCTCTGCAGTATTGTTTTGAAATACAGATTTAATTGAACTGCATTGACATTCTTCTTCCTTATATACCTTCTGTAATTCTCACATGTAATCATTTTAGCTGCACGTGGGTCAGGTGTGTCTGGGTAGTTGCTTATGTGAATGAAAGTGTCTGTATAAAGACTAAGAACACCTGTAAGTGATGTTCACTTGGGAGAACTCTGCTGTAACTGGTTGAGATTTGACGAGATTGAAGACTTAAATGCATAATAGTAAATATGTATTATGGAATTTTTGAAATATACTTACTGTTGAAGGCTTTTGTCTACTTCTCTTATAAATATACAAATTTGGCTTTTTTTATGATACAAAATTTTTTATTGAAATCGGAAATGCAATTGACTAGAAATTAAACAGCTTTCTTGACTAGAAATGTAATAATTGAAAAGAAGTCTCTGATGTTTGCACAGTACTTTACATTCCATTCTTATTTTCCTAATGATAAAAATGGAGCAGAATATCATGCATTTCTGGAGAAACACCATGTTTTTCGTTATCATATAATAACTAATTCGTTAAGTATGTGAAATCTCAAGACATACACAAACAACATAAGTTTCTCCAGATCTTCACAGCATTACGGAGCAGCGTTCAGATAAACACGAAGCCGCAACTTTAATCAGATACGGGCATTAACCAAGAAGACAGTCATGCTGCGTTCTCTGATATGAGCACCCCGTTTCCTGTTATTTGCTTGTTTAAGCTGTGTCAGACTGTCCAGACAGCCCTGTCAGGCTGCGTCACAGGTTCAGACTCACTGGGGTCATGCTTCCAGTCCCATACATGGCTTACAGACTACCCAGGGTGTCATGTGACTACGTGGTCTTCCTTAGAGCTTAATGAGTGGCATGCACTCTGTTTATGTATGACCAACTGTGTGGGAGGTTTGGTGTATATTTAAACAGATTTTTTTCTGTTTCATTTTCCAGACCTCATCTCATGTCTTCACCGTGGAAGCCACTTCACTTCCCTTCAGATCAAGTAGGAGGCTTCCCTCAGTCAACGTCTAGAAAATACAATACTGACTCAATGCCAAAGAGCATAATCATACACTGAGTAGCCAGTTTATTAAGTACTCTTACATTGGACTTATACATATTGACGGTTTAATTAAGTGCATACACATCACTCACCTCCCTTAAAACATCATATTTGTCTGGGTTACACTTTTTCAGTCACAAGCAGATTTTATGTGTGTGTGTCTGATGGCTTTGTTATGTTTGAAAGATTCATTCACCACATTCTCCCCAGTCTGTAGATACCCTCTGTAGTTTAAAACTGATTGTTGAACATTTTTCTCAAAATTTCCCTTCATGCTCTGACTCTTTCTATCCCTGTTCTAGTTTCAATAGTTGTTTCAACCATGCCCTCAGGGATATATTTCTCTTTCTCTCTCTACATATATCTAAAGTTTAATTATACTTATATCTGGTCTTCATTCTCACAGCTTACCTAAAGATTAATATTCTGACCTGATTTAAGGGGTTCATTATCCAGAAAGGTCAACTTTTTAATTATTCATATGTAGAGGCCAATAATAAGACAAATGTGTCCATCCTGCTTCCATCTTTTTCAGCTGTGTAAACTTTTTTTTTACTTTTTATGCAAACAGCATTTCTCACTTAGTCATTTTTGTCACACAATATTTTCTTACACAACAAGAAAAGAAAGTAGTATCAGCACAAAATATAAAGGTCATTTGAAACCTAGTCAGATCTCTTGCAAGTTATTTTAGGTGCACTTTCTATGTGTATATCAGTATAAATACTGATTGCTGTGGGAATAGAATTGGGTCACAAGGTTTGGCACAGACACCGTGATGGTTAATAAAATGGTTCACTTAGTTCGTTAGAGCATCACACAGGGATGAATTTTTATGTTGCCTAGCTATGGTTTGGTATTTTGCTGTTCAGTCATATTAGTATTTTAACAATTAGTTGCCTGTTCCTAATTTTAAAGCTATGACCATTTACTATATGTTACTTTTCATTTGGTCACCCTCTAATACATAAATCACTTGAAGGGAACCACTGTAGGATCAGTACTGACCAGATATCATCAGGGGTCTGTTCTATTCTCAGAACACCAGTGATCCCAGCATGTCAGTGGAATTCTAGTGTATGTTGACTGTTGTAGACATGTTACAGTCACATAATACAGCAGTAAAGTACCTAATAAAGTGGGAACTCAGGTTTAGCATTTCAAATAGAATGGGCCTTCTCTTCATCTACTAAATAAATCCACAAACTGAAAATCATATCACAATAGAATTCACAAAATTCAGTACATAATACACTTGGCAATAGCACAACAATAAGTATTATAGGGGAACAATGAGGGTTGAGATTGTAATACAGCCCCACTCTATGTGGATTAATACTGAAATGCACATCTATAAATCAGTAAATTTAGTCAAAATTTTGATGGAGGGACCCTGATTACCACTGGATATTTAGCATTTATTCCCATGACCTTATATGTGAATATGTCCTAGCAGTCTTCGTTATACATTATAATTAAATATTAGCACACTCAGTGCATAGTAAATGAACTGACCTGGATTATTTGACCCTCCTTTTGTTCCAGTGTGTTCTGTCCTGGTGGCTGCAAGGATGTGGCAGGAGAAATATGGGGTCAACATGAGCAAGGCTACCGAGATGTAAGCCCTTTATCTAGCTGTAAACATGGAGTATAGTGTTGTTAAGGTTTTTGTCATTGTAATGAATTCCTATGTTATATGAAATATAAACAAATAGTGATATAATTATAATCCAAATTAATTTCATGACAGAAGGCATGAGTGGACACTGTAATGTTGGTGTGTGTGTGTGTGTTTGTGTGTCTTTTGTAGACCTCTGTTCTCTGCAAAGCTGCTGTACATGCAGGAGTCATATCAGACAGCCAGGGAGGAATGATCAATGTGACCCAGCAGAGGAGCATTACACTGTACGAGTCAAGCTTCGCCAATGGAATTCTGTCTAAAACGTGAGTGTGCTACTCCAAAGGATAGTTTCTTGAATGCAGATTAAACCTAGTAATTGCCTTAAGTACTATGTGTTTTACCTGCAAAAAAATGCTGTCTGGGAACTGGCCATATATAAGATGAAAAGAAATGCAGAGAATAGGTAGACCAGTTCTAAATGGAAATGTACATTCATTCTCATTTTGATGACTTACCTAAGTATTTGATTTGAAGATTTTTTTCAGTTCACCTTACAGTCTCTCTTTTTTCTGACAGGGGTTCACTGTCAGATAAGAGGCTTGTCTTCAACAGAGGTAAATGCATGTGCTGATGGACTTTACAGGCAGCAGTTTAGATAAAACCAACGCTATAAGTATATAATGCCTTTAATAATATTTATTGCGAATTGCATTTAAAAGTGCTGTTCTTGTCTAGATTGTGGAGTGCGCAATAACAAAAGCAATACGTATTATTATAGTGTAACTAATATGTACTTACAACTACTGCTTATTACTTACCCTGAATGTAGTATCATCATTACTCTTGGCACAATTATATATTGCCAGGGTCTAAAGATGGTGTAGAAACAGCAGGAAAGTTACTATTTACTTGTATGAGCTATAATGCGAGAACTGAGAGACTCACTGTCCTTTTGCTACTTTCTTCTCCCTCCTCTCCTACATGTGGCAGCTTGTGACAGTCAACTAATGGTAATATCATACAATGCCTCTTCCAAATGGGAGGACGAAGACAGGTTAGACTTTGCTCTAGAAGACAAAGACTTTAAAGGCCAGATGCCACACTGGTCAGCCAGCGATCAGGATCAGCAGCCATGGCTGGAGCTGGAGCTGTGGAACCGGAGCAGCATCACAGGTTAGAAGGCTAATGTGACTTTCTGCACATTTTTGAGTGCATATCTTTTATATCAATCATTCTTTTTTTAGGTATTATATATATGCACTGAACTGAAGATGTCCAAGTAGAGTAGGTTAACATGGTATATTAAATGCAAGTGTGTATGTTGTTTATATTTTTGCCTTAATTTTTGTCTGTTTTTAATCTGTTTAAAGGTTTTATGGTTTTTAGTGGCTTTTCTTATTTTTGTCATTTTTGCTGAGCCAATTTCATAAAGTTTTGTCTTTCAAGGCATAATAACAAAAGGACTACCAAGTGCCTACATCGAGACTTATACCCTCATGTTCAGCAAAGATCGCAAAAACTGGAAAGTGTACAAGGATTCGTCCAGCAAAGAGAAAAAGGTACTCCAAAACTGTACCATTTTTTAATTCGTTATCATTCAACACCATACAAGTGTTGCATTTGTTTTGCAACTGAAATGAACGCTGAAGTTCTCCTTCTGTGCAGGTGTTTAAGGCCTATGCGGATGGTCACACAGTTGCTCTCAACAGCCTGTTTCCTCCAGTAGCAGCGCGCTACCTCCAGCTCTGGCCACAGCAGTGGCACGGCTGTGCGTCTACACAGGTGCAGGTGCTAGGCTGCCCCTCAGCCCCTTTCCGACCTCGCTCCAGCAGTCATGGTGAGATTTCATCTCTCTAATTAGGCTTAGCCTTTGCTTTTTGGGTCTTTCTCTGCTCTGTATGAGCCCCATAGTTCCGAAGAGAACACAGATAAAACACTGGACAAAAAGCAATTTCTCAGAGGAAGTTTCAGACGGCTGATGGTTATATAATATCTGTCATTCTGTTGAGGCTGGATTGTTCCTCAAATACCATCTTTAATAGCTTAGACAATCTTCTTCCCAGGATTCACTGCAATGAAGCCATTTCCTACAGAAACAGTGCTGCTGCAGGAACCCTCCACAGAGAGTCCTGAGGTCACAAGGACTTTAAGTGAAAGTAAGTCTGGAATGTTTCCAACTGCGTTTATATTGCAATTTTTTACTCAGGACTTGTCAATTAGCTGAGCATGAAATAATGTAATATAATAACATATAAGCATATAGAAGTAGCTGTTTAATAAATAAATATTTCTCATATTTAAAAAAATGATGGTTTTCAGAGAAAAAACAAAACACACAGAGTTTCAATATAAGATTATCAGATTACTGAAGACTACTAAGTAGTCAGTATAACGTAAGCAGGACTACTAAACAGATAAATAGGTAAATATCACTTGTTCTGAGACAACAGTGATTAACATTACCAAATGAAAATTGTTACAAATGCTATAAATTCTGATGAAATTCAGATGAACTTGTGGGTATCACAGATGATGTAAATGAAAAGGCCTTCATAGCAACAATGCAACATTAAGAAAGCTTACTTACCCAACTCACAAGTGTTTTTCAGTGACTAAGTTGCTGATGTATTAATATTTAGACCCAGGGTTTAATTGTTTGCTCATTTTGTATCATGATCACTGCATTCAGATAATGGCTAGCACACCAGTCATCACATGTCCTTACAACTGATTGTCCTAGCACTTATTTTTGTCCCCGTGTTAATTTTGTGGTGAGTGTATACACTTGCAGAGACATGAAGAGAGGCATGCAAAGCCTCAGGGTTTACAATCTTAATTTTCATAGACTAGACTTGTTAGCCTGAAGAAAGTAACAAATAAAGCTTGTCTTGTTTTCTCACAGGCTCCAGCCAGTCAATGATGTTGTTAGTTGGTGTGATTCTGGGTGTGGCTCTGTGTTTGGGTTGTTTGCTGGCAGGCCTTTGGTGGAAGAGAAGGTACTTTTCCAACCAACTATACCTGCTGGTTTCCACTATAAATGTCACCATAAATGTTGAATGACGATTAAGTATGATCTGTTTTAAATATCCAATTCTTCTTAATACAACCTCCTCTTGTTTCAGGGAAAAGACTGCACATATGAAGAAGTGTTGCGTTGATTCAGGTAGGCCTAGAATACGGTGTTGGGTGTTTTGGCCTCTAGGGCTCTTGGCTTGTTTTCCTGTGGTTTGTGATTGGGGTGTTACTGGTCTGACTGTTGTTGTCTCCTATGATTCAGGCTCTCAGGGTTTCAGTGGGGAAAAGCTGCCATATACAGACTCTGAGCTCATATCTTACCCTCTGACCAGGAGCGTCCATGACAGCCTCCCAAACCCTCCTCTTAATGGTGAGCCCCCCACTAACAGCCCAGTTTTTCAGCGGAGTAGGTTCCCTTTTGTTCATCTTGTTATATTTTTTTAATTTATATTCTCCTAGTTTTATCCCAGTTGTCCCATAAACTAGGATTCCCCCAGTCACACAGTACCATCGAGGGAGCTTGACAGCAGTTTCATTGGAGAGCTCAGTGCACTTTTTTTTTTACTTGAGCTAACAGACGTCCTCACTGGATAGCATTGCATGTGTGATGGTTGAAGATTAAGAGCCATTCCAACCCCCAGAGCGTTCTCTTACACTCCTGGCCCTCAGACAGCTGCGCCACCCGGGCACCTAAATATCATTTTACCCAATTACATAAGCAGTTAATCCCGAAAACAGTTAAAAGATACAGAGACAAAAACAAGTTAGGCCATAGCAATTTAGCTTGTTTTGTTTTTTCAATTAGCTCAGCACCTTGCTGGGGATTACATGACACCTACAGTTATCATGTATATAATCATCTCAAACCTGGGTTATGTCTGTGTATTAATTTAGAACAGTTGTGCTCACAGAGCAAGTTGAAATTGTGATATCCCCTCTAAATAGTCGTACCGTTTGAGTTCCTGTAGAAATCACTGAGGTCTTGATTTATGGCCTTTAATAGCACACGAAAAGACTGTTTAACAATTTATACAGTGGATAAGAGTGCATTTCATAAAAAAAACACACACACAGAAAAGTGTTTGTTACGATGATGCCATGGGGTACAAAAGTTCTTACAGTAAACATGGATAAAGAGCTTTCAGAACTAGTGGTAATGCAGAGTGGAAATGAGGGGTTTATTGTGACTGTGGTAGCAGGACAGAGAAAGAGGAGCTGAGAGAGACCCTTCTGTTTCTTTTCCCTCCCTTCGTGCTTCATGGCTCTGAAGAGCAGCCAGAGCAACTCAAGAGAGGCCTCTGATGGCTTATCCTCTGAGTGCATTCTATCTTTCTTTTTCTCTCTGTCTGTCCCTCTCTTTCTTTCTCTCTCTCTCTCTGTGTCTCCCTCTCTCTTTCTTTCTCTCTCTCTCTGTCTCTCTCTGCCTCCCTTTCTCTATTTCTCTTTCTCTCTGTGTCAGTGGCTCAGCAGCAGCATAAATGTATTCTTTCTTTAGTCGGCTGAACCCCTCTGAATGGGACTCTTTAATTGGTGCCCCAATGACAGGCACTCATGCTGGAGCTGCACTCATCCCCCTCCCTGCCTCAAGCCAACACACACTTCAACGGGGCCTTCAGTCCAAAGTGGGACAGAGAATCATCAGACAAGACAATTGAGGTCCCTTTTAGAGTCGTTCTAATTAAAGCAGTTTCACCCTATTAAGATTCATGCAATGAGTCAGAGATGGTGGAACATGCATAGAAATGTAGGGCCTCTTAGAGTGTGGTGGGTGTTCTGCTATATCATGGATAGAGACATAGGATGTTATGATAAAGACTGGACACAGACATGTTATTAAGTTTCATGTTCTTGTTATTTTAACTTTTTTAGGTATAATTGTGTGCTGACTACTGATTTTATAAAGGCTGAGTAGTTACTGGTTGATCATTTATAGTGAAGTACAACATTGTATAATATTGCATAATAATATACCCCATGGTCCGTGAGGCTGTACTGCATCAGAATATGAACGAACAGCAATTAGATAAGAAAAGAGAACTGGATTGACTTCTAGCCCAGAATTTACTTTATGGATTTTTTATGCTAGAATGCTTTTAAATCTTTATATTGAAACAGGTGGTGGAAGAAACTGAATAGTAAGATGTGTTTCCTCTGTAGGTTAAGACATTAAGTGGAAACCCCTTTTTAATTAGAGTTTGGTTTATACATGAAAATGTATATAAAAGGACGTTAAGTTACAAAAACTCGCTAAACAGACTTTTTGTAAGGCTAAGTTACAAATAGTTTGCTTTGAACTTTTTTTAAATGGCTACTGCGTTCACATAGGCTTAGTATGTGCCTGTTACTACTGTTAATTCAAGGTTAATTTATGAGTCTTATGTATAAGGCAATACAGTGCAGTCAATCAGAATAGTGCAGTCTTGAAGGAAGGGTAGTAAAAACTGCTTGTTTAATTCTAAGGAATAAATGGAGAACAGTACATGAGGCATCAACCTACACACATCATAATTGGACCTCAGAGACACAATAAAAAATGCATAAAATGGCAGTTTAAGGATCCACTCCAGGCTACTCTGAGTGGAACTGTACTACTATATCTGTATAATAAGCAATATATGTTCAATTAGGATATCCTTCAATCTAAATATATTTTTTAGATTGGTTCCTCAATTCAAAATTACTGCACCCTGCACAACTATTATGTCTTCTTCTTGTGCTTGCAGACTATGCTGAGCCTGACGTGTTGCCAGGTGGACAGAAGGTGGGCCTCACCTTTAAGCCAGAACTGGAGGAGGGCTACACAATCCCATTTGCCCTCAACCACTACGACACCCCTGGTCAGCTGCCTGAATACGCAGAGCCCCTACCTCCCGAACCTGAATACGCTACACCATTCAGCGAGCAATGCCCGGACCCTTCCATCCCTCCACAGCTGGACACGTTACACACACACTCTCAACTGTTCCAGGCAGGATCTTGTGCTCATGGGGAAGGGGCATCCTTGAGGCAGCCAGAGTATGATTGCCCTGCTCACCGCGGCCTCTCTAATGGATACTGCACTCCAATCATCAGCAGCACTGGGCCACGGAAAGCTAGTGTGATCTATGCAGAACCACAGCCAGTAGAGGCGCTGCTGCAGCATACCTACCACGAGGCCCTATAAGTCACCAAAGCCTCCCCTAGGGGGACAAAATGCAGTCGTTCCTCTCTCACTGCTGCCTCATACCCTCCATTTCAATACTGTTTTCATTTCAAAAATGTCTTTGTCCTCTTTCTCAATTCAGATTGCACTTTCTGACCAACCACTCCATCTTTTGTGCTGCTGATGCAACTTTGTTACTTTGCTTTGCCAGCTTGTTAGCAAGCTATAGCAGGGGTGTCAAACATCCGGGCCAGCAATCAATTTCATCCATTTTATTGGGGAAAGACTGAAAAAAACATCAGAAAAAAACGACTGTATTCTTACCGAAAAAAAACATTTGAGAGAAAAAAAATGTTTGAGAGAAAATTTCATTTATTAGCATCAAAACCATTCTTTCAATCAGAGGTTGATGCTTTTTGGCTTGCTTGATCAATTTTTATTTTGTCTTAAGATTAAAAAAGAATGGTATAAATTAGCTATCTGCATCTTCATTATTTGTTCATGATTTTTAAATTTACCCAAACATTTTCTATAGTGGAACACAATGAAATGCTAAAATCTGCGTACCAAACAACCCGCAGAGCCAATAATGTAGTGATACCATCAGTGCAAGTCTGATAAAAACAATTTGAAACTAAAAAGCATTTTACTTTTCTTTGCTGGCCCAAAAAACTTTGACCAATTCAACACACATTGAAAACAAATTTGACACCCCTGAGCTGAAGGCTACCTTGCTAGCAACAACAAGATGCACCATGGTTCTTGTTCTAAACCATCCATAAAGATATAAAAAGAAAAAAAATTCTTGGCTAACAAGTTCACTCCTCTTACAAAATTTACCCACCCCGGTCCCATGGGCGTCCACTCACTGTACTGCAGGTGCAACATAATTTATTTCCAGTTGTGAAGTCAGCAAAGGCATGTTAAAAAGTATGGCAAATTGAACCAGAGGGCTAGAAAATTTAGGACTCTGAATGCAAAAAGAGAGAGAAACCGAGAGAAAGGTGGAGAATAAGACAATCAGTGACATGCACTGTCACTCCCACTCAAACCCACTCACCTCATGCACTGCAAATGTAACAGTTACCTGCATTTCCCTGAGTTGTATGCTTCTGAATCAGTTTTAGCCGCTTACTTGTTTGTAGGTTTGTTTAGTCTGTTCAGACATTGATTCATGCTGTTGAGCCGCTCCTATTTGCACAGGAACCTTTTAAAACCATAAGGGCTCATTCACAACAGTGAATAAGGCTGCAAGATTAAAAGTGAGACATACTGACTACTGCTTTTAATCACTAATGACTGACACACTGAAATTTGTCTGTTTTTACATAAAGTTCTGGTGATAAGAGATTATTTGGTGGACCAATGACCTCCTGAGTATTTTTATGGGTGTGTGTGTGTTGTTGTTGTTTTTTTTCTTGTGATAGAGCCTTGTCAACATATACAAGCAAATACTGTATGTAAATATAAGCATATAAAAATGCCAGTGTATACAACATATTTACTTTTTTTTGCTGTAAAATAAAGCTGCAAAGCATTTTTATAGAAAGCTGTTTCCATCATAACTTTGTTTCTTTTGAAGGCGAATGTGTTCATCAGCTAGTCCTGTAGATCACAAACAAGATCACAAACAAACAGGTGGAGGTAGCTGAGTGGGTACGATACTTGCCTCTGGACCATGAGGTTGTGGGTTCGAATCCTAACTTCAGCACCACTGTCGGGTGGAAACCACAGAATTCTTGACAAATCAATGAAGACAACTGCTCAAAAGTGTAAAAAAAAATAGATAAACTGTTGCAGACACCAGTGGTCCAGTGGGAAGAAGTTTGAACTTAGCTGTGAGTTCGTCACAAGCGCAGGAATGAGGTCAAGTTCTGGTGTTAGATTATCTGTTCTGATCATAGACAGAACTCCAAATTATCCCAAAATTTATGGTTGAGCTCGATCACTCCAGACAATGTTGGCAGGGGCTTGAAAAACCATTTGCCACGGGGCATGGGGACCTCAGGCTCATCTGCTGCTGCTCCAGGACAGAACACTATCTCATTCCATTGCACAAGCTTACTATGAAGATCATTCAAGCTGTGTGTGCATTTACGTCAGGATAATTCACAAATTAGAAGAGGTGCCTGGACCCCTTTAGATATATAGTCTAATTTACCTGCAGAGATGTACTGTTTTTTGGTGGGGTATAAATATATTATCAGCTGTGAAATTATTTAAGTAACAAGAAAGAAATTCAGTATATTTAGAACAGATGAAAAGAAGATATTTATCTCCACCTGGTGGCTGTTGTAAAGCTTGCATGTTGGTAAAAACATAAAAGTAACTGCATGATTTGGGGTTTGAGGGAAAAAAAACTGATCTTAGGCAGGCCGTGTGATCTCTAACACTGTGAAAATTGCATCTTTCTGTAACATAAGTACATTTAACTCCTAAACACTGACTGCCATAACATATTTTCTCACACATAGTTCCTCAGATGAGATTGATCTAAAGATTTTTCTGTTTTATTACCTAGTGAGTGTTATATCATCTATACTGGTTAATGTCCATAGCAAGAAAATACTTCAAATCCTGCTTTCCGTCCCATTTCTTACCCTGAACATCTTCATTTAATTCTTGGCCACACCTAGACTGAAACAGACTGTTTTGGTGATTCTTCTTGTGAAAAGATGATTCTGTGCAAACCCTCTTGAGTAGTCTTTCTTCACGTCACCTTTTTAGGGGGCAGATTAGTGGATTTCTCACGATGATGTCCAATATTTACTGTGCACAGTGTAAGCCTGAAAGCCTGGATTTCCTTTAATGTCCTTGCAGATGGCTGAAACCCGTTTTTAGTCTGTCTGCTACTTGGATTGGCCTCCTAGGCAGCGTTTACCGAGCCAAAACCTGTTCTTATTTGTCCCTCTTGTTCATGGAACCGTTTGGAGAGTCCTTGAGTGTTTTCTTTCAAATAGGCTACCCATTTCCCCTGAAATCAATTCAATTCCTGTTACTTTGTATGGGCAGATGAACCTGCAGGACCTGCATTTGTTTGTTTGAAATCCCAACAAAATGATCCGATTTTTTCATGATATGAGTCATTTTGAAATTCTGGTTTATAAGGACTTGATCCTTATGATTTTTAAAGAGTTAAATACCATTTGAATGAAGTGTTCATATCTGAGACTTTGGGGGAAGGGTGTCGGTAACATGGGGTTACTATTTTTTCAGTGCACTGGAATTCCTGGGCATGAGGTCATAAAAGATTAACATTGTGAAAGATAGTGAGGAGCCATCATAAATCAGTCTGAGCTTTTAACCATAACTCTGTCAGAGCTCTGCACTCACAGGAACTTCTCTTTTTCCCTCTTGGTGAACATTTTTTGTCTACCTCCACTCCTACTGGCTGCTGTAAGGTATAACAAGAGCCTGCACAATGTGCATGTGCCTTTCCTGCACCCATGAGTGTGTCAAGGGTTTATGAGGATAAGTATGAACAAAGAGAAACTGTGGTTCTACAAAAAGCGGTCCTGTTCTGTTTTATCGCAGAATCAATGTAAACAAAAGAAAACAATGCAGCTCTGCAAGGTTGAGTTTATCCTGCGCCCCTCCAAGTTGTCCTGTCTGTGTCCTAAGGGAGTGAGCTCACCTCCTGTTTGGACTGACTAAATTGAGCACAAATAGGCGTGGAAGGAACGACTCCTATGCATCTAGCAACTAAACTCAGCGGTTTAGCAACGACCACCAACATTCAGGCAGCATGACCTAATGGTTTTGTTGCCTTTTTAGAGCTTTATGTTTAGCAGAAAAGTAGTCTGTATAGCACCAAAACAGTTACAGTAGACCAATAAAACTGCAACAACATTTTGGTGCCATACAGAACCATTCTAAAGGGTTCTTTAAAGAAACATGCCTTTAATAATGGAGAAGAACCATTTAAGCTTCCTATTTGTCATTGCTCTATATTTAACCACTTTTTTAAAGGGGGATGTTGTACTTTTTTTAGTCTATGATTCATGCGATAAGCAATGAGCTGGTCTTAACAGGAAATACTGGACTTGTCCTGATATGAAATTGGTCGGTCCTTCCTTCTGGTGAAAAAAAAAGGGGGGAAAAAACCTGCTCTCTCTAACCACTCCCTGTAACGAGTATGAGCAGGCAAAGATGAAATAGCAGATCAACACAGTCAGGTTCCGCCCCTTCAAGAGTGCAGCTGGTGTGTGTGTGAGGCTGTTCTACAAACTTTGGTAGGCTCAGAGGAACATCAGAACTATGGATTGAGTTCTTAGTCTGTTTTGACTGAGGATGTGCTTTAATAAGAATTTCTTCAGAGCCCTGTCAGAAAGCCTGCTATCTTCTGAACCACCAGTGAGAGTGGTGAGGGACCAGGTGGAGAGTTGCTAGGCCTGCCCGGACCTACAGCAGTCATGGACCTGACACTGTGGCAGTACCAGTTCCGCATCATCATGCTGGGTGACTCTACAGTGGGCAAGTCGTCCATGCTTAAACGCTACACAGAGGACCAGTTCTTGGAGTGTATCAACCAAACAGTCGGAGTGGACTTCTACGTGCACTTCCTGGAGGTGGAGCCCGGAGTGAGAATCAAGCTCCAGTTCTGGGACACAGCTGGCCAAGAAAGATTCAGGTAAAACATCTGAGATGGTTTGTAGCAGTGCCTATTTTTGTTATTTACACTGAAGGGAAATGAGTTTTCAAACACTTTTTTTTGTATTTCTAGTGTTCATGGCCAATTCAAATCTACACACATCTTTTGACTTTGTGTGCATAAAAATGAACAAAAAAAAGAATGAGTAAATATCAGGAGACTGGCAAGGCTGTGCATGCTATGTCAGCAACTTCATTTTTTTTTCAGAAACCGGTCTTGGGTTATTTCCACTGTATGTTTGGGGTGGTTGTCTCATTGTAACATCCATTTTCTCCCCAATCCTTGGTTGATGACATGAAATTCTCCAAATATCTCCTGGCACATTGCTTCATTTCCTTTGATTCTGTAGTGTCATCAGTGCCATTCTCTCTCCAAACATGTTGAGCTGCATTATTGTCAATGACAGTACCTTTTACAATAACACCAGGTGTAATTTGCACGTGGTTTATTTTTTGTTGGTTTATAAGCAGCATAAATATGTACAAATGTTTGATTTAGTGTATTTTAACATTTATACATATATTACCTTTATATGTGTATGATATAGGTAAATACCTTTATTCCAATTACATTAAATATATTTTGTTGTATGCATTGAAAGTATATGTTTAAAAAATGTCAGAGTGTCTGAATACTTGTTTCCACACACTCTAAACACTCTGGGCAGCAGAGTTGTTTATCAGATGGGTGTGGAGGAAAGGTCTGGAAGGCTGTATATCAACCTGCATGCTGGTAGTACAGTAACTACACCTGGCTACATTTGCATAGATACATGTAAGCAGATATTCAAATGGCCCAAAGCTATACAAGCTACTAATATGTATGAAACTAATGAAATTCAAACATAATTTTGTTAGGTGCAGTTGCATGACCTATTTTTTCAGGAAGTTTACCATTGGTCTGTGTTAAAATGCGTCTCTGAACTTTTAACTATTCTCATCAGAAATTCCTTTCCTGAATCCGGGCTAATAATCTGATTTTGTCTCAAAGTTTAATCCACAATAAAAGAAAGTTCCGCAAATAACTGCAGGGGCCCCCTCCCCCTTTCAAGCAGTAAAGATCAGTTGATAAATGCTGGGATACGTGTTAAAAACATCAGCCTCTCTGATCTTTAATGTGGTAGAAAAAGAATAGTAACATTCAACCTAGCCATCAACGAGGAACACTTTTTACATGTTTAACAAGAATGATGCAAAATCTAAGCCAAGTCTATGTAGGGCTTGTTTGCAAATATGTAGTGGTTACAACAGAAACACCGAATCCTCCTCACACAGGCAAAATGCTGAGAAATGACTAATGTTCAGTTTGAACAATATTATTCCTGATTGAATTACAACATATAGGCTATTTGATGAATCTTCTAGAAATATCTGTGGAGTCCATTTCCATGACATAGGTGGAATATCCACTGGAAGGATTGCAGAAAGTAGTTATGGGCACAATTACCTTTAGTCATATGATGCAACAGTAAAAAAACATGTTCTATCCTGTAAATGGTTCAGAGCCTGTGATATTGTCAGCTGCAAGAATGCAAGAATGACAAAGCACAGCAACAGCTTATTACTAAAGAAAGGATTTCACTCCCTTTCACAACAAATTTGCAAAGCCTTTGAGATTATGACCAGAAAATCCTGTTCCTGTCACCTTAAGGACGTTTACTCACTTCATGCTAATACACATGCTTTAGTAAAACACATTAATCCATATTCACCTTCTGGAAGGGAGAAATAAGTCCACTGATCTGTCACTTTTATTACACAATGTTACTTCTGACATGAGTAAATGACCATATCAGCCTCTTCCTTAGATGGAGGTTCTTTAATCTTTGTAAAGGTTCTCACTCTCACACATTAATTTAAAGAAATTGTTCTTTATAGATTAACACCGTTTATAGAAATGTTAGAGCCCTTAAAGTTCTATGGCTTTGGTCTAAATAACCATAATCTTAGTGTTGGTCTTACATGTTCTAATATAATATATATGATTTTAAATATGTAATATTTTATATGTAATATTACAGTACAATTGTTAATATAGGTTTATATCAAGTGCAGTGCAATATGATAAGTAACGCTGATGTAATTATAACAGTAATACCATAACAATGAAATAAATATATTGTGTAATATACGGCAATAGTGTATACTATATAAATATACTGTACTGTTGCAATAAAGGGTTGGTATACTCCAGTCCACAGCTCTGCAAATTCAAAATCAAAATAATAAAAGAGTTTTGGGCTAGACTCAATTAAAAATGTCTTAAATGTACAGATGCAATATTTAGTTGAAAATTCAAGGCAACAGCAGAGTGTAAAGACAGCAGACCAGAGGATGTGTGGGGAAGAGTGCATTTTGTACATGGCGTTGGATATAGGCGGCAAGAACTGATGTATAAATAAGCATAAACCAAAGGATGTAACCAAAATGGGCTACTATTGGAGGCAATGGTGTGTTCTGAACAGCAGAATGGTAGATTGTGTCATGGTTTTGAAGTGTTCCTTTACAAGCTGTAATCAAATAAAAAGGAATTGTTGTCTTGTGAACAAGTATGTGCTCAGCAGCAGAGTTGTGCCTTTTCACTGTAGCACGGCGATGTGGTGAGAGACGGATAATGCACTTCTCTACCCAGATTCCTAATCATTTACACACCATTTACTGTAAACAATTATAGCCTCAGTAACTTGTTTGAAACTATTTCTACTCTTTAACTCCACATGTCTTGTCAGAAAGTTACACTTAAAGGCCTGAAGAAGGTCTCATGTTGGTCAAAGCTGCAGTTTGTGCATAAAATCTACAAACATCATTCGTATATTTAATTTGTTAAAGAAAATATTTAACAAGTTAATGTATTTTTCAAAGAATGTTTTATATTTGGGGATTTTTCACATTTGCAAATTCATTTGAAGAATATATGCATTATTTTGCTGTGATGTGCAACATTCTATGTGCAATACTATGTAATGTTCTTACGAGGTTTCAAACATCATGTGCAATACTGTCCCCCACATGGCTTTAATCAATGCATCAGGATTACAATATTATGTGCAATATCAATACTGTACTCTGTATGGCATTACTAATGTAACATGTGCAATATCTCTATAAATTGTTTTGTATTTTTTGTATTTTCTCTTTCTTTCAGCAAATCTTTATTTTTATTCAGATTATATTTATTTTTTCTGGGTTTATTTTTATTAGATTTTATTTAGACTTGTATTAGTCTTTATTTATTTATCCTAGTATAGTACGTTATCTTATTCCATTATTCTAGTGTCTCATGTCTGTTGTGGCAGTCACCACAAACAGTTTTCTTTGGGATAAATAAAGTTTTCTGATTCTGATTGTAATTCAGTCCCAACATGCCATAATTGACTGTGGTGATTTACATTTTTGAGTATCTAAATATTCTAAAAATATCTACATAATACATAATACATTCAGATTTTTTTGTTATTTTACACACAGTACACACAGTAATAAGCTTTATAAATTGATTGTCTTAAATTTGAGAATCAAAGTTTATTCTCAAGTTAAGGTTACTTACATTTTTAGGCAGACGGTGAACTTCTGTTTGGATTTTTTTTACATTTTTTTTTTAGTTTAGCCAGCTCAAGCAGGATTCCCTCAATAGAGGAAAGTTTAAAAGGTGAAAGGGTGCAGGTCTCAAGTGGCTGATCCAAATTCATAGTCAGACTGGAATGTCAGGCTGCAAAATTCAAACTGGCCAATCAGAAGCCTGAATTCTGTTACTCAATTAGACTGTAGATTTCAGAATTCCAGTAGCCAGTCACTAGTGATGGGAAGTTCGGATAATATTACCGACTCGGGTCTTTGAGTCTCGTTCAGCAAAATGAATGAATCTTTGTTCGAGTCCTCACGTTCATTTTGTTCATTTTAGCAAAATATAATTAAAATGTTACGTGTTTCTTTCCTAACATATCTACTGCTTACACAAATGTTGATCATACTACAAACAAGACAAAACTATAATGCTATAAGGAACAGGGCCCGGTTTCTCGAAAGTCTCTTAGCGCTAAGTAGGTCTTAATTTCATCTTAAACTCTCTCTTAACTTTATGGGCTGGTTCTCGAAGTGTTCATACACTAAGTATACCTTATGAACGTCCCACGTTCGTAAGGTTGGTCCGGAGCACTCTTAAGCTGTCTCTTAGCGTACTTCCAGCACAAGTCGCTAGTTACCGCCACTGAGCAGCAGTTTTCAGAAATCGGAGAAGCTTAGTGCTCTTTTTTTATTCTATGCAACTTGGCCTAGTGGTTTTATTGATGATTCTGCAAGAAAATGTTTTAAAGCTTCTGGATGGCCTAGTGGTAAGGCCATTAATTTTGCAATCAGAAGACGGTAGTTCGATTCCCACCTGCAGTTATGCAGTTTTGTAATTACATACAAAGGAAGTCTGGAGTAAATATACTTGCAAAAGCTACATATATTTT
>JBBMFX010000007.1:13259375-13270143 GCA_037832545.1 Rhabdalestes septentrionalis | reverse complement strand
AATCCACGCCCAGCGCCATTTATTTTTGAGTCCTTTATCTATTGCTAGGACATCATCCCCAGGCTTCATAAACTTGCACTCCATTTTTTTTCTCCAACAACGCTAACGTGACATTGATGTATGGGTGTCAATCATACCATGTTGTAACGTTAGTTAAAGCTGCGTTCCTCTCATATGATTGGTAGGTGAAATAAATTGGCTCCAAAATATTAAACAGCATGCGCAAGCTCTAAAATATATATACTTTTTTTAATTTTTTTTCCCCCTCACGGCCGCACGCCGGAGATCCAGCACGGTGCCGGAATACTTTAAGCCCTGACAAAATGAAGAAAACAGTTTTTAAAAATATATACTATTTAAACAGAAACATGTGAAGGAATAACACATCAATGAGCTGGTAGTAGTGATCTCTCAATATGATGTGGAGTGTATAGTACATGAACTTAATTTAAATACACAGACAAGGCAGTGATGAGATGAAAGATATTTTACAAACAAATGTTCTACAAACCTATTATAGGATCTTTACATTCCCATTTAAATGACTGTTTAAAAAGACACTTACCAAGATGCAACTGAACATCCTTTACTTCCAGCGTGTTAGACTTTCTGTGCCGGGCAAGCTGGCAGGCAGCGGTTACCACACTCTCTATGAAATCATCAGCAACCTGAAGCAGCATCTGACAAAAAAAACAAACAAACAAAAAAGACACTCACTAACTATTTTACACCTCAAAAGTCCCTAATACTAGTGATTCATTTCAATATGATCAGGCAGTAACATGTGCAACACCAAAAGCTCTATTGATATTGCACTGAAATCACAAGTGAAATATACTAAATTTTTTCACATTTAGAAAAAAACTGACAGCATCTACAAATGTTTGTCCATGCTTATCTGTCACTCTGTAGAAAGTTCAAGTAGTTTGCAACTTTCTCAGCTGTATCCGAGTTATTCTGTGGGAATTTGGGTCCATTCAGCCATAACAATTGGTGATAATGTTGGAAAAATTTAATACAATAAAGTGCCCCCTCACTAACAACATTCAATTAATCCTGAGAAAATGCTGTGTTTCTGGTTGAAAACCACACTTTTAAAATATCATTTTGAATTTAATGTTAAGTGTTCAATCAAAATATTTCCAAAATTAAGCCGTGATACGGACCCATTAATCTTTATATATTTCATTTTTTGCTATTTTGCACAATACAAATATTAAAGAAATACACAGAATTATTGATAAATAATATATAATTCAGTTATATATTTGAGTTATTTGTAGTCTAATAAGCCACTGTTAACCTACAAAAATAGGTATTTGTTTTCTGACAGTGTTCTGTTCAGGGAATAAAATCACTAAAAACATGATATACTGAAGCATTTAGAAATCTTAATTATAACACAACATAAACGGTTGCCCATATCACACAGCACTACGAACAGTGTTTGTGATACTTTTATTTAAAATACCTATATAAAATACAAAATAGAATTGTCATTTGTATTTGAGTTGATGCAAGCAGCTTCAGCATTTTGTATTTTTATAGTTTAAAAATAGTGTCAAATCCTTTCAGTGGAACATCTACACAGTATCAGAAAAAAATATCGATGGCTGGATCCACATGTTGCATTCATAGCAGTGCCAGATATAAGCAGTGGCTTAAAAAAGTATTCTCAATAGATTAAAAGTCAGGGCTTCGACTTGGTTATGTTCAGCTTTCTGTTTTTTAAGAAATTACAGTGCCACTTTGGTCTAAACTTAGGGTTTCTGTCATGTTTAAAGAGGAATCAAGAGGAGTCATAAATTTATAGCACACTAGAAGAAGTTCTCCTGCAATATTTTGTGGTATTTGAGCCCATCCTTTTTCCCTTCAAGTCTGACTCCCAGTGGTAGGTATGGTGTTTCTTAAGACATGGGCAGTGTTAGTTTGTTACACATATCCCTTTGAAGTTTGTCCAAAAAGTTATATTTTGGTGTCAACTGACCACAATAGTGACGGTTGAATTTTCAGCAGCCTCTTTCAGTAGTCAATATCTGATGCTTAGTTTTGTAGGACAGCCTGTTCTTGTAGGGGTCTGGGTGCCAATTTCTGATGATGGATTTAACCGTTCTTAGACTAATGCATAACCGTTCATAAGACTAATTAAGTTTAATCATTGGTTAAGCAAGCCCCACGTTTGAGTTATCATTAATTTGCCACTTGTGTAAAAGGGAAGTTTCCAAAGCAAAAGGATTGGAATACTTAAATAAATACTTTAATCTTTTAAATGTTGATCCACAACCTATTTTGGCTTTGAAAATATTCAGAAAAAAACGAGTCTTCAACATAAATGTTGTTTGAGGAAAAGAGTGTAAAAGCAGTTTAATATTTTATGAAGCATGTAAAAGAACAAGAGTACCTCCTCTACGTCCTCATCAAGCTGCTCGTTGGGGTCGATTTCCCTCACAAGGTCTTGCAGTTTCTTCTTACTTAGCACCTGTGAGATAAAAGTCATACTGCAGTTCAAGCACACACAGATGGATATATGCTGCTGTTAGATGTAAGGACAAAATGCAGTGGCTATTTATAAACATTGGTGATGTGCTGGACTGATGACTCTATCTCCGATGAATGACTGGGATTATTATAGGAAATTATGGAATAGATGAAGAAAAGTTAATTGGCCCCTTACAGTCACACACAAACAGCACATCACAGAGTGTGAACAGTGTGAAATTCTTTCGCCACATTCACCAAGTGAAGCAGCGAGCAGCCAGCAACACAGCTGCCGGGGAGCAGCATGTGGGGAATGGTGTCTTTCTGGAGGGTACCTCAGTGTTGACACTGGCAGTCCTGAGACAGAAACTTATGCCTGAACAGGTTTATATAAGAAATATTATATGACAGAAGACTGAGACTAACCTGACTTCCTTCAGGACTGAGTCTACCAGCAGGACCAGGGTTGCCTAACACCTTTCCTGGGACAGCAGTGCTGTTAGCCATGCTGGAGGTGAGGGAGGGCGTTGAGGGGGCCTCAGTTTTGACTGCGTTGTACAGGTTGGATCTGCTGGTCTGCTGTTGATACTGGTTCATGCCAAGCAGCTGATGGCAGTCATGAGCCTCCTCTGGGGCTGCAGTCACTTGTGATCAACTGTGATTAAAATCATTACAGTGAACAGCCCACACTGATATTTAGAAAACATCATACTCCAACAAATCAGGGTAACACAATACCATGAGTATTAATCATCTTACACTGAACACTTAAGTGATTAGCTACCTGGAAAACAGGCCAATATCACTGGAGTTGTAAAATACACCTATTTTTTTTAACAGAAACTTAAATTTAATGTTAGCTAGCAAGAAGTCTATAGATCATTTACATCTAACAACATTTGTCAGGATGGCAGAGAAGTTCTATTTACTTACTTAACCACAATTAGAAGTATGGAATGTTTCTAAATGTCTAAAAGTTAATCAACTGTATGAACACAAACACTTCTGATCCACGGTGGCTAAGATTTGTGAAACGGCACTACTCTAAGCAGCTAAAACGTAGTCTAGTATTAAGGTTACCTACAAGCATTCTACTGATAATTTACATTTAATAACTAACTCGACATTTGTCAAGATGGCAAAGAAGTTCTGGTTACTTAACAACAACCAGTAGTAGGGAACGTTTCTTAATGTTCAGGCAACTCGCTGAACACAAACACACTACAGTAACGGTGGCTAATATTTGTCGAACTTCTCTATTTTTCAACAGCTACCAACAAACACCTATTTTGCGAGGTGCAAAAGTAGGAGAAATTGGAAACGTTTTAGAAATCGTTTAGAACTCACTGCTCCCGCCATGTGTGTCAGTAAATTAACTAGAGATAAACATTTCTGGAGGGTTAATCTGTTCTAGTGTAGCTCTGAGACCTGCTAAAGCTAACATCCTTGCTAAAATTGGCTACAGCGTCAGTTCTGGTTTCATGTTAAATTTATATTTTATTATTGTAAAATCTTTTAAGTTGTGCTTTTAATTAGTTATCCTTTTAGTCTACAAAGGGTGTCTTTAACCATGAACTATACGTCTACAGACAGATATTTGAGGTATTTAGCCACGGCTAACAGTTCAACCTAGCATTACAGAAACTAGAAACCATTGTAAATTACAAAACAAATACTGCACCTGGGTGTATTATTTCTTCATCTCATGCGTAAACCTTTAAAATCCAATGGAAATTGCTATTCCAGGTCCTTTACTTACAGCCCTTCCATTCGATAAGGTTAGCAAGAGGAGACGGCGGGACGATACCAGAGCGGAACTGAATTTCAACAACATAAAAGTCTCTGAAAGAGAGAAGAGCACACTGACGGTATACACAATGTGGACAAAAGTATTGGGATACACCTGTTCTCCAAGGGTTGGGCTAGGTCCTTTTCTTTAAGCAAAGGACAATCTTAATGCTTCAACACATCAAGATATTTTGGAAAACACCGGGCTTTAAATTCGTGGACAGCGTTTAGGGAAGAAACTTTTCTATGCTAGCATAACGGTTCTCCATTGCAATGTCCTCATTCATGCTCTGCAGAATTAATGGTGCACACATTATACAATCTTGTGGAAAGACTTCTTAGGAAGCCTGGAAGCTGTTATAGCTGCAAAGTTGGAGACCAGCTCCATCTTAAAATCTATGTTTGGATCCCACATCATGAAAGTCCTTGTTGGTGTAATGATCAGGCGTCCAATTACTTTTGTCAATATAGAGATCATAAACACAGCACATCAGACAAATTTCAGTAAATAACATGTATTTCATATATTTATTTTCCAACACAAAAGCAAACAAGTAAGTTACAATTCAGTATAAGCAAATTGACAATATTGTGTTCAGCTCAGCATCTTTGTCAGGGCAATTCATGGTATAGGGATGTGGCAGAGTTTACATACACACAGTATCTTCTGAAACAGGGGTCACTGCCAGATTTCACTTTATCCCACAGCACTTGGAGCAGACACGCTGTTGCTAAATTAAGCCAATAAAAATGTAACCCAAAACCTTCTTTAGGCACTGTGATTTTCCACATTTATTATAATTGACTAATTTCTCTCTGCACCTGGAAAACATTGTATTGTGTTTAAGTAATGTTTTTACTTGAGCTAAAGTCTAACAGTAATACATTCAACAATCATACAATAATTATAATTCAATCAAAATTTACATTCATAACTATAAATGTAGTAATGCCAAGCCTTGTTTGTACAGAAGATGCAATTGTACATCAATACTGTCCTTTATTCATTCTAAGTATGCAAAGACTGAAATACTAGGTTTTTTTATTTTTATTTAAACCAACCCAGTCCTAATACACTAATGCAACAAAAAAGCACTTAGGGCAGATTCATTATGAAAGCAGATTGTAGGCTTGTGTATAAAAACAATTGAATAGACAAAATGAAGCACAGTTCAAATCAAACCAGTACTCACTTTCAATAATTTAGCATGCCAATAACAATACCTGAAAATTAAAATCCCACCAGCTATGCAAAATGTCTTTCAACTGTTGAGCTTGAAATGTAATTTTGAGTGGTTTGATGTAAAAATGGTACACTGTAGAGAAAATTGCCAACTTCTTTAGAGAACCAGGAACAACAATCTCCTCACTATAATGCTGATATTAAAGCTGATAATGGCAATACGTTTTCTTGGTGCATTATTTTACCTTCAGAGTCATGCACATATCTCTTCACCCAGAATGTGTTTTAAAAATAGCTTTAAAGTTAAATGTAAAATTATCATAAATAATAATGTTGCAACAAACCTTTTTAATGTAACAGTTTTTGTAATGTAGCTTTTAGAGGCATTAAATAACTAATAACCACCATTGTTTTTACACAAAGCAAGCATTACACTTGGTGGAATTCTCCTATTAATATTCAAACGAAAATTCTTTTAAAATACATAGGAATTAATAGGATATAGATCAGAATTGATGTTTTTTACCCAGTAGTTCTCAAAATGTGCTTAAACACCTTTACACATGTATAGTTACATATTTAGTATTTAAGGACGTATTTAAGTTCCAAGATTGTATTTAATAAGTAAATAAATGCATAAATGTTCAACAGCAAAATTAAAAGACCTGTCAGAGGTACAGTTTAAACCATTCTGTCCTTTCAGATTCAGCTCCAATACCAAGCACTCTGTGGCTAAATCTGTAATGATACGATTCAGCTGAAGTAGTTTTCAGAGAAACATCCCCTCCCGTTCTGTTGTTTTGTTCTCAACAAGAACATATACAAACCAAAGACACGTTTGTGCTTTATCTGCTGTTTCTTTTGTGCACCCCTACATTGTGTAGCTCCGGTCCTTCTATGAGACTGATGGGAATTTGAGATCCGAGAGTTCAGAATCTGGAGAGCTACTGCCGCTACGGTCACTGTATGTGTCTCTGAAAAGAAAAACAAAAACTCCATTAACCCCATATTAATGACATCTCCCTTCCTCTCAGCAAGGAGTGCCATCAGCAAATAACATTTAGTTCTTACATTAAAAAAAAAAAAAATACATATATATATATATATTTTTTTTTTTATAAATTCCAAGTCAGATTAGTTGTCAATTTCTATATATATTAGACATACAGAGGAATTGAATGTATGTTTCAATTTGCTTCTTTATAAAACCATAGTGATTGCAAAAGAGGATTTGAAAAACAAAAAATAAAAGTCAGGATTCAAAGAAATTTAAAATGGCTATTATGAAACACTGAAGCAATAAAAGTGAGATTTTAGGTCATTAAACAGTCAGTCAATGTTACCGTGGTGAAAGTCTGCATCCTTTGAGCAGATAGGTCTGAAGTTTTCCCGCAGCTGCTAAAAGCAGCCCAAAATACGGGGGTGAAGGCTTAATAGGGCGAGAGGTGAACTCTGGGTGGTACTGGACTCCAACAAAATAAGCATGATCTGTCAAAACAAAAAGGCTGTAGTTAACTAAATCAATTTCTTTCATGAGTTAGTAACAAGGTCTTGTACTTTTACCAACCTTCAAGTTCAATAATTTCCATTCGCTGCCCTTCCACATCCTGACCCACAAAGTGGAGTCCCCTCTCCTGAAAGTTGTGTATCAGTTCAGGATTCACCTGGAGAAGGTGTGAACCAAAGGAGGTGCATACAATTAAGATACTTTGAAATACTTTACAAACTTGCAATGGATGTTAGGGAAGGTGGCATGTGTAAAAATAAAATCCACAAGAATGTCAGAAGCCAAGATTTTCCAGTAGAACCCCACACTGCCACAATCAGTTCACCTTCTTTGCTTGGTGCATGCTGATGCAATCTGTTCCCCAGGTAAATAAAAAACACATGGCTGTTCAAGTGATGCAAAAAAAAAAAAAAAAAACATATTTGACCCACCAAGCCATATTCTTCCATTGCTCCAAGTTCTGATGTTCTCTCTGACCGGTCTAAAACTATGCTTCAGTGAACCCCGGGTGCCCATAACCTTATCCTCGGTTCACTGGTTTTTGTTCATTGAATCCCTTTTGGTTGGCACTTATGTCTGGATACTAAGAACACTTCACAAGATTTGTCATTTCAGAGATGCTCTGACATTGATATCTAGCCATCACAAGTTTGACTTTGTCAAAGTCATTCAGATCGTTATGCTTGCCCATTTTTCCAGCTGCCCATTTTTCAAGGGCCTGTTCATTAACTGCCAATAATGTGCTGCCAATTTTATATATAGGCTGTTATTTAAATTAGGGCTGTTACAATATACGATACAAAATCGAAACAAGTTCGGACGGACCCTTTGTTTGCAAAATTGATTCACTTGAGTACATTTAAGTACTGACAAAGAGCTTAAAATTGTCTATAAGATGGCTGGGTTGTGATAAAACTGCGCTGGAGTCTCTGTGTAATTGTGTTTATTGTGTTTTGAGTGAGTTTTGTGGCTCCGGGCAGCTGGGCGGAGCGTTAATTTTGTTTGAACGGAGCGGTTAACCAAGAGAGACGAATGTTCCTCACACAAAAAATCTGTGGTTTTCATCTTACGACTGATCAGTGTGTGCATAATATAATTTTTTCTAACCTCAAAGCGATGTCTGTGCCTTTCATCAACGTGTTCAGCATCGTCATACAATTTTCCTAAAATACAAGGACAGAAAAAATTCAATTACAACAGAACTGATTACTTTGTAACCTCTTCGCAATTCCCAAACTCTGAAAAAGTGACTGAAGCTTTCATGCTTCTGCTTTGATAACTGAAAAGGTTGAGAACTTACTGAGAACGCTTGTGTTGCTTTTAAAGATGGTCCGCCTTTTGCCTAGCCTCATAGTACCACCCAGTTGTCCTGGATTGTGTTCTGGCATGTCAACTACCTGTATTAACAGACAAGAAGGTTACTACTGCAGATGTTGTGTAGGTACACCAATAGTCATAGTGCTGCATTTCTATGTCTATTCACATATAATAAATCATTACAAGCGAATCCTTACCACAGGGTGCTTTGTATCAGGATCAAATTCAGTAGAGTTGGCATCTGTCCAATGAGAGAATATGAATATGAGCAATAAAACAGGCTTTTATATATTTTATTTAACCAATGCTGAGCCTCTTAGATTGATTACCTTGCCAGCCAAGGACGTTGCGGGCAAATTCACACACAGCGAGCTGCATACCTAGACAAACACCTGTAAAACACAACACTTTCATTTATCTTGGATGAGGCAGAATAGACTGATACTTAGAGGGCAAGACAGTAAGTATAGTACTAAAAATCTGAAGAAATACAGATGCATCCAAACAGTACCAATAAATCTTCTTGTTTTTCATGAAATACTACAATTGTCCAGAGAATTAAGTTTAAAGTTTTATTACCTAAAAAGGGCTTTTTCTGCTTTCGTGCCCAGCTTATAGCCTGAATTTTTCCCTCAGTGCCCCGTACACCGAAGCCTCCAGGTACCAAAACACCACTGAAAAACAGAGAAAGTGGAACACTGACATACTAAAAGTGTGCCAATTCAAACAAATGCTTGGTGAGCTGCTAAAATATAAATAACTATGCTGGCACTCTAAATATAACTACAGCACTTTTCCCAGTTAGCACCTAATACATACTAGTTTGCACTACAGATCAGCAGTCTAGCTGACAGCAGGCTCGGCCACTTACTCAGCACTGCAGAGTTTCTGCCAGGCTTCATGGTATTTCACTGGCTCATCCTGCTGGGTGCTCTGTTCCAGGTCTGCGGAGTCTATGTACTGAAACCAGAAAAGTTAGTCAATGGCCAAAAAAACCCAAAAAAACATGTTTACATTCTCAAAACATATTCATCATTAAAAGAGTCATCAACCATTTTAACACAAGGCATTGTTCCCCTTACTTTGACTTGTAGCTTGTGGTTGATTGCGAGGGCGGAATGCTCTAGGGCTTTAATGACTGAGGCATAGGAGTCTGAAAACTTGGTGTACTTTCCCACCAATGCAATTGAGGTGTTTTCCAAAAGCCGGTCAGACCTGTGAAAAACACATCAGTCAAACTAAATAATTAGCAAACAGCTTCACCCACGCACTGTCCTAAGTACTACTTTACGGTGCTGAAGGACATCTTCACCTATCTGACATTTCTTTCCACTTGGTGAGCATTTTCCGGGGTCTCATTTCAATAGGTAGGTCCAATCTTCTGCAAAAGTATTCCACCATTCCCTGATCCTCCAGGAGCAAAGGAACTCGATATATTGAGGACACATCATGTATGCAGATGACCTAAAATATAATTTACAGGATATGAACACCCAATAATTTTTTCCCTCCCTTTTTGTAGACACCGTCGTTTTAATGCTCCATGTCCAGTTTATCTTGCTAGGCCAAGTTATCTAAAATCTGCACAAACTTGCAACTTCTACTCATTTTTTATTAGTTAATTCAATTCTCATTTTTGAGCTAATTCAGTTCTAATTCCCATACCTGCTCTGGTTCCACATGACAAAACATAGAGATCTTCTCTTTCACTGAAGTGTCCAGAGGTGTAGAACAACGGCAAACAATCTAATTAAAGAAAAAAAATACAATGGTTAAAAATACACTGGGATTCATGTCAATATTTGTAGCAAAACAATGAATTTGTTTCTAACAAGATTTACATAATACCCCAGATTGACCTACATAATGCCCCAATTTCATCGGACAAAGATTAGCTGAAGCTGCTTGGCAAGGTGTTCTTTCTGCATCATCAGTTCATACACAGGTATAATGATGAAAATAAAAATCATAATGTATGCAATTGCATGCTGGATTGACTGCATTTTCAACTCAATATGAGGATCACTGGAGTGACAAACCAGTAATTGTAACTACAACTGTACAAACAAAATAAAACAGTTAAATAAAACCAAACAGAGAATCAAATGAATTATTGTTTTGAGGCCTGAACACAGTGGGGAGTTTGCATTAGCAACTGACCTGTCAGACCTGCGATGCCCCATTTAAGATGATAATTTTGTTCATTGTATTAGCCTATACCGGGGGTCTCCAACCTTTTTACCTTTGAGAGCTACTTTTACAAATTGAAAATGGCAGAGCTACTCATTTTTGTATCATGAAAATATGTTTTCAGCCTCTTATTTGTATGGCGATGTGCCACGGTCATGGTTCCTGCCCATCTCCCATCATCATAATCTGAATCTAAATCCGAATCCGAATGTGAATCATCACCTTGGGCTCATCAACCTTGACAGCAGCGCAACTGTTTTATTGACAACTAATGGGCAAATAATTATTTGGTGTAAGAAGGGGGC
>JBBMFX010000007.1:13229094-13248638 GCA_037832545.1 Rhabdalestes septentrionalis | reverse complement strand
TCACACACACACATGCGCGTGCGCACACACACGCGCATGCACACACAATCACACATTGTAAACAGCATGGGCCATGGAGCACTGCTGACTCACCACCTGTCGCCCAGGTGCAATTCCAAGCGACCGTGTCATCTCAGGTAGGAGTCAACACAGCGAGGGAAAATAACCCACAAGTCAGTGAGTCACATGCAGCCCAGCACAGTGTGACGCCTTACAGTACCACTCACAGTGGACATACTGCTACTTATCGAATCTCACTGCAGTAATATTGCGAAATGAATGTGCTGTAACTGTTTAAAACCCCAAAATAAAAAAACCTGAAATAGTGCTCTGGGCACAATTCTGTGCGTCACTATAAAATATCACTTCATCTGTCCATCTGCATCAATCAAGAGCAGCTCCTCGGGGATCTGATATTGTTACAACAAGGAACTTAATACACAAGTGACTGATTCATGAATTCACTAGGAACAAGTAACCTGTGTTCTATTCATTGTTGTTTATGTGACCATTTTGTTTTTTCTTACTTATTTGTTTATAACGCAGGCACAAGCATCACAAATCAGCATTGTAATCACATAATGTAAATGGGTTTTATTTAGCCAAGTCGCCAGTTTTTGCCCAATTTACATCAAAAATGTGAATATTTCTGAGATCAGGTCTTTTGAACAGCCATGGCAGGTGCATATGGCATATGCATATGTATTTGGATGAGTGTGGATGTGTGTGCATGTGTGTCATTTGAACCGCACAATGAGTGGACAGACCATCTGGGTGTGGTGAAGTTGGTGTGTTGTTGATCTTCCACCGCCTGCACTCCTGCACTCACCCACGACCAGATGCCACCGGCGTGAGGGTGGAACAGATTGGTGTGGAGCAGACAATCAGTAAGAAGGAGCCTCTGGTCTGCAGCTGCAACATAGACCTGTGATCTGACAGGCCTGAAAAATGCCCTGAATGTATTTGTTTTGTTCCTCAAGACTGAAGATTTTTTATTAGTCACATACACGGTACAACATGAGGTAAAACATAAGATGTGCAGTATAGTTATAATAAATTACAGAGAAAATTAAGGGCTAAGACAAAGTTATCAAAACGTATAAAAAATATATTCAATCAAATATTACAAGTGCAAACAAGATTAAAGTATACACATGTTATGTTAAAATACATTAACTATCGAACCATTCATGAATGCACAGGCATGCTCTTGATGATTTTTCACATTTTTATCAGCATTTCTTTTTTCAATGTACACGACAGAATTCCCAGTGCATACTGCTACTGTTACAAGTGACTTTTTTGTTTTTGGTTTTTTTACACCATTTTAACATGACAGAACACAGCCCTTTACACTGCGTGAAGGTGTGATGTTGAAAGGTGCCAATGTCTCTCCAGACTATGTGATAACTCCTGAAATTTCTGAAAAGTGTGTGATGCTTTGTAAGTTTAGTTTTGACCTGAATTCCATGTTCTGGCAGCAACACAAAGAGAACAGCTTTAGGAGAGCACAGCCAGTTCTGCCTAGAAGACCGTCTGTGTGGCCTAGGTTACAGCTAATTAATCCACACACTGTTCACAGAATCTTCAACATTACAGCGAGTTCAGCGTTGCACTCATTTTCCCTTAAAGCGGAGAAACCTGTAACCAGTCTGAACTTGTTGAGAGTGAGTGTCCATTGAAAACATGTGGAAGTGACAGGACACACACAACCTAATTTCCCCGCTTTCTTGAAGTGGCCTCATTATCCGCCCTTAGGAAAGCTGTCCATGACAGCGCTGACTGAGCGCATCTGTTTCAACAATATGACTTCAGTAAGGATATTGTGGTTGTCAGGACAAAACCTTTAGATTTTTTCCTTACAAACCATTCTCTTTTGACATTTTCGGGTTAGGGTTTTTTACATTTACTGAAAGTACCAGGTGACTTTAACCCTGTGGCGTACTTTTGTAACAAATAGACTAATAGAAATGGTCTAAAGTGTCAAAGAAAGACATCTGGTCACATTTACAAATAAAAATAAAATACATTTCCATGTCTTGTAAATGTACCTTTTTTGATTATTCCAGGATTTGACTATGACTATATATTTACTACCACCAGTTTCAGTTTTGCACCACAAAAGGAAGTACACATAGTCCACTGAAGCACATTTTATTGTTAATAATGTATGCGTTTTTTTACTAACATAAAATAGAAACCTTTCACATTTTCATTTTATTCAGTTAGTGTAGTTTTCTACCCTATCTACCAAGAATGACCATTTTCAGACACTTGTGTTGCACCCTGGAATTAAATAAATAAATTCCCTTAACTTGCCCCATATTGTGCCTCCTTTAAAGGCTTAAATGCCAGCGTCCGTTAAAAATCTCAACAGGAATGAGTGTGACTCATCCACTAAAATATGTGTAAATGTGGTGATTCTTTTTAATTGTTTTGTAAATATGGACCATATGGATTGGGGAATGAATGGTGTAAAGCTTTGAATTTTCATATCAGTGGATGATATTGAAATTTTGACTACATTTTATTACTATAACTTTTATTTCTTTTATTTCAGAGAGGTGACTGGTCAAACATCAGTTTTGAATCAGAAGTGTGCAGTGTGATATTTAGCAGAGCTGATACTTACTGGCTGCCTGTTTTGAATCTTCCACTGTTCAAGGCTGAGTTAATCACTTCTGTGACACTGACGCAGACACACACTTTGTGACGTTGGACACTGTGTGTGTGTGTGTGTGTGTACTAGGGGGTGGGGGTGGGTAAAAAAAACAGGGGATCATTTCCATGGCCTCTGATTGTATAGAACACTCCAGTTCGTTTCCTGACTAGTTTCTCTCTCTCTCTCTCTCTTGCTCACTCACTCTCTTTCTCTTTCCACATGCTGCCCTTCAGCTGGTCTGCGTGGAACAGGCATGGCATTAGCATGTCAAAACCAGTCTGTGGTCTGGGACGAAAGTGGGGAGTGACTAGAGGTGGACAAAGCCATGACAGAACCAGCTGAGCCACAAAAGTGGCTGTTTAAGCGCTAAGCATTCCATTCTAGTCCAGCTGCTCACCAAAAATGCCGCATCACAATGCAGAGACAGCACTGTCAAGAGGCTACCATTCAAACCCATACTGAAGCCACTCACACACTCAGCTTTGAGAGGACATCGCCATAATACTTCATCATTCCTGATCACAGCTGTGCTTTCAGCCATGCTACACACCTTCAAAAAACATACATTCCTGACATTTATGTGCAAAAGTAAATACAAGTTCTAATGGTAAAATATTATTTTAAACGAACCCAATTAATCTTGTTTAAAATTACTAGATCCAAGAGACTCGCCTGTTCACTAATATTCTAAACTGCAGAAAATAATACAAATGAATAAAATGAACTACTTTGATTTTACCTTTTTTTTATTATTTCTGTTGCAACCATCACATAGAAAGATACCTTTATTAACCTAAAACACATGTCCCACACTGAAACCCAATCTCTATCTGACTCTGATAAACTGTGTCTTTCCACATTGATGACTTCAACCTCCCCTTTTTATGGGAAGATGGAGGCTTCTCCAAGAGGGTGAAAACAAAAGAATGTGCCAGCTTTGTTTGTTCTAGCATGTAAACTACAGAAGCAAATAGGTACTGAAACATGAATGGGAGTCTATCAGATGTAACTGATAATAGAAGTGTGTGAAAGAGATTACTGCATTACCTTAATGCTCAAAAAGAGTATGTGGGGTAGTTTTCAATGGGGAAATGGCCTACACAGCAGCAGTTGATGTCAGAAGCAAAATGCCTTTTGTGTTTTCCATCCTTTTCCATCAACAAATAAAGAATATGAGATGTGAGTGAGCAGCCTTTCTAAAAAAGCACAAGCAGTGACATCAGACAGAAGGTTTGTGCAAACAAAGAAGCTTTGAAACTGCATGGAAACTTTTAAAAAAGCTTTCTGATAGGAGGTGGTAGAAAAAAAAACATGAAAAAAATCACATACAAATATTAGAACAGACACAGGCAACTGAGAAACAAAAGCAAGTAGAGCACAAAATATGTGCAATATATTCACAGATAAGCCTTATTGTTAGGTATAGCCACCTTATATCTACACTCATTGTCCATTTTATCAGCTCCACTTACCATATAGGTGTGCTTGGTAGTTTACAATAACAGACTGTAGTCCATCTGTTTCGCTGTTTCGTTTCTATTGTTAAGCTCCTTTCCCCCATTCATCAATATTCAGGACCAGTGACATGAACAGTTCAGAGGAGCAGTGACTCTACCGAAAGGGAGCAGCTTGGACAAAAGAGGGCAAACAATAGCATGAAGGTGTGCTGCATATACACAAACATTGTATCACACACAATTGCGATTTTCATTCCTCTGTCTAATTGCTGGGATGAGGACTGACTACCAACCAAAAATATCTAGCCAGCAGTATCCTGTGGTCAAAAACTGAGCACAGATGAAGGAACAGCGACTCGCTGTGCATCAAAGAAACTATCCTCAATAACATTACACCTGCAAGGTTTACTTTCAGGTTGGAGGTCTCTAGTAAAATGAACACTCAATGAACATTGTTTAAAACACCACAGCAACACACACACATACACATTCCACCACCATGAGAGTATCACTGCTATGCTAAGAATGATCCACCACCCAAGTAAAAGCTTCTCACTGGTGGTCTTGTGGGGGTCCTGGTCACTGATGAACAGGGTAAAAGTAACTAACAAATGATGCAGAGAAACAGATGGACTACAAAGTGCATCTATATGGTAAGTTGAACTTCTAAAATGGACAATAACATATCATGGACCTAATAAGGCAGACTCTCAGGGTGTAGAATCTTAAAATGAGTATTAATATGTGTCTTAGTTTCAGTCATCACAACAACAGTGATGGACATTCAACCACTACACAGATTGTGCTAAGTAAATATATTTTTAAAGCAATGCTCTGTTAATGATCAGTCACATTGCTGGTTAAAATGTATCCCACATGTTCACAAAGTAAGATGTTTTTTTCTTCTTTTCAGTTACCAAAAAAAGGGTTGATAGCAGATCTATACACAGCCACATTGCATACTAAACCACCATTGGAGGTGATGTAGCAGACCTGTTAATGAGGGGATTTAAATGTGTTTTGGAGCATTTGCACCTGGCCATCAACATCTGATTGTGCCCCCCATCCAATCCGAGGTGCATTTTAATACCAGGTGTAAATGGAGTCGTAATGAAAGAAATGGCTTAATGCAGAACGATTAGGAACAGACGTTTCTTCTGAAGACTGTCATATGCAAATCAGTTAAAATCTTGTCTGAGAAACTGCTTTAAAAAAAGAGTCTTTAGGAAAATACAACAAATCAGGTACATAACAGATTGATCCAACAAATTTGACAGAAGTATTTCAGAAATATGGAGTGTGTGTGTGTGTTCTTGTTCTCTATAATCAAATAATAGTGTTTAGTGAAGGTTCGCTTGTTTGCCTGATGTGCAGGCGCCTAGAGAGCTGGCGAATGTCACAAAAACAGTGTTGCTGATGTTGTGAGCAGATCCGTCAGCTCGGTAGAAACAGCTTTGTCTAGGCAAATCCTGAAGGGTGTTGGTGCGGTGGAACTGTCGGGCCACTACAGCATCGCTGATAGAAAACTCCAGTGAGCCTCCCCACTTCCTCTACGTCCATTGTGCTCCAAAATGACAGGATGCGGAGAATGACTTTGGGTCGCACCCAACATGTTTTTCTCCAAATTTGTGCACGCAAACAGCTTCCTACACATTCAGCTTCCAAAACATGCTCATCTTAGACAATACAATTACACATAATCATAGATATAAATACGCCCATAGCTCACAACAGAGTATGAAACTCCTTTCTCAGAAACAGGCAGAGCTCGACACATAGGAGGAGGCCAGCCACACACCATGGAACCTGAGCTCCTACTAATATAAGATAAGTTTATATAATTGGATTTGAGGCCACAGAGATGGTGCTTGTTTTGCCTCGGTGATGTAGGCGATCTATATTTGGTGTCTGAGCTGAGAGAGACACTTACATGGGGTTTAAAAATAGCTCCGATACCCCAGTTTGGCCACTTGTGCTATTCCACTTTTTCTGCCATACTGATTCTGACTGAGGGGGCCCAAGGGCCCCGCCGTGACCAATCACAGGCCTGCTGTGGGAGATGGGGATTGGAGAGTGTTAGTGAAGAACAAATATGGAGAAGACATAAAGCAGAGTGACAGAAACTAAATGGTTTCAGTCAGACCGAAACGACAAGACAGGTAGGTTGTGTTGGAGGACAGCAGCCTAAAGCAAACAACATTAGTGGCACAAACACTGCAGCAATCAAAGTAACAGACTGACCTCCAACTTTGGTGTTTAGCTTAAGAAGAAGAAGAAGAAGAAGAAGAAGAAAAAGAAGAAGAAGAAAAATAAAAAGAAGAAGACAAAGAAAAGAAGAAGTAGAAGAAGCAATACAAAAAAGGGGGCATATAATTTATATTACTAATGCCAACTGAAGTGTAGAACAATCAAAGCAAAAAGCACGTAAATAAATATGAATAATAAACACAAAAAAGTAGGCTGTGTCTTTATTTGTAATTGTTTCCAGAAGACTGCATCAAAAGTCAACAAAGAGCTTGGATAGAGATCCAATGAAAGTACGATCTGTAATATTAATACATCATTTTGTTTATGTTTTTTTTATTTTGGGCCAGTTTGAAACAGTAGACATGCTTTGAGTAATTTCTGTGAGACTGGAAAATGTACAGTACCACTCAAAATTCAACAATTTCATTTGATTTTATTATTGGCTAGACTGTAGATTAATATTAAAAACATCACCTATTGCTCTGATGACAGCTTTGCAAACACTTGGCATTTTTTCAATCAACGTGGAATGGTGTTTAATTAACAGGTGTTCTTCGTCAAGAGTTCTTTCGTGCTATTTCTAGCCTTCATACAGTGTTTGGGATCAGTTTGGGGCAAGAACCACTTAACTAAGTAATAGTCCATCATTACTTTATTCTAAAACATATTCGGGTTTGTTTAAATCTATTTTTGTGTTTGTTTACTGCATAATTCTCTGTGTTCCTTCATCATTTCATTTGTTTACAATATCAATCTACAATGCAGAAAATAATAACAACCAAGAAAAACTCTAAATGAGAAGACTGGTAGTTTATGTACATGGCAATACAACTTGCACCTATCAGACCAATCAAGAGTACTGGGCTGCTGATCAAGCATTTATGACACAATCTAGAGGAGAATGCCACAAATTCCACAGTGCAAAGTCTAAGGCCTTGTCGTCTGCCCCACAGCGTGTCATTCTGAGAAAAGGGTGGTTTAACAGACAGAGGGAGAGAGTGTGTGGCAGAGGGTCTGAATACGAGGAGGAAACCCAATCTCCTGGCAGTAGGTGCCCTTTGCTCCCCCGGAGAGCAGGGAAGGCAACAAGAGAGCCAGCTGTCTTTTACAATGGAGCAGCTCAAAGAGCCTTATTCAAACCTGCTTCGCCAGGCCTGCATCAGCGCAGCCTCAGCTGACAATGCTGGCACACAGGAAGACTGCAGCCCAGACGTGGGTGGGGGAGGTGCTGGATGTTGTCTTTGCAAAAAGTACCAGGGTTGCCGCATTATTAGTCTGCACAGGCGTAGTTTCCCCCGGGGAATAGGTGTGGGGGTTCTGTCTTTTTGTCACCCCGATTAAAAAATTATCCAGTGGCTGAGAATTTGCTAAATAGTGTGTTCTGTGCCACTGTTGTAATCCAGACGACACAAAACTAATCGTAATCCATGATTCATGGGATGATTCATCAGAATATATGGATCAGTGGCCTAGAATGAGTTCCATCATCTCGCTATTTTGGTTCTGTAATTGTAGCAAGTTCCGAGAAGACAGATTTTCTGGCGGAATGTTAGGGAAAGAAGAAAGAGGAAGGAAAGATATTTGCTTTCATTTTGACATGGTTGTGTAGGGGGATGTGTTCCAACTTTGTAGTGTCCCCCCACCACTGAAACCAAAATGACACTCACATAAGCCTTAGCGTGTCACGCCCGCTACTGACAAGTAAAACTCTACTGAGGCGAATACACCCCCAACACCTTATACCTCCCTCTGTTGTTTTTTCTTCTTGTCCAATTCTCTGCCATATGTCATCCCAGCTCTCTGGGACTTCACTTCCTGTTTCTTCCTTTGTTTGTGCGTTGTGTCATTAGGCATGATTTCGAGTGGGTGCTCTGGGGACAGCTCCCTGCCGAGTTAGCGTCTAGCTGCTATAATCTCACTGCTGTCACCTGAGTACACACGGGGCCCTGCTCCCCAGGAGCCTTATCACCGACCTGGTGGCTGGAGGGGAGGAGACCTGACCAGTACTGGCCAGAATGACCTCCAGTCCTACCCAGCAAACATTTTATTGCAAGACAATCAATTCTTTCATATATTTGAGACATTGCGCTGATTTTACTGACAAAGTGTGCTGGAAGCACAGGAAATTTCATTGTTTTGGTGTGAAATACTACATTCTAGAAAAACATATTATCTCAGAATTGTTCACTCAACAATAGAAACAGATATCCAAACCATTAAATGTCCTCACAAAAAGATCATGAATATGTTGCCTAATACCTGAGAGTGAGTTCTGTCATGTCATTTTGGGCTAAAATGTGTTTTATCCATTGATGACGGAGATGTACATGCAACACATTGTGAAATGTACTCAGAAATAATATTTTCAAGTACATGTTACTTGTAATGACAGGTTTGAATAGAAAAACAATGTCTTAATTTGCAGTTTAGACATCTCCACTCTTTGTTTCAGGCACCACCATTGTAAAGGAAAGGTTATGTGTTTTTTTGCCTTCTCACATCAAACCATCTGAATAACCTCAATGGCCTTAATCCTTTACCTTTGAAAGTACATGTATGCAACATTTTTAATGTAACATTGAATCATTTCAGACAGTCCATTCATCACATCATGCAATTTTGTGTTTTAGAAAGGAATTTTAAAAAATGAGTAAAATGCAATTGTAAAATTTGGACAGTTGTAAAAAGTGAAATTAAATTAATTGGAGGATAATATTGGAGGAGGGTGTAGAAAATACAAGTGTGATTTATGCAGAGAAATTAAAATGTATGTAAATGTTAATTGTAATCTGGGTATCTATAGGAGCCCCTATGGGTCCAGACTGCAGTTGGTGTTTTGATGTTCGGATACCCTGCTGTTTGGCAGTAAAGAGTCGATGTGGCTGGTGCTGAGACATGGCTTTGTGTGTGTTTTTGTCTCCGAGGCCTCTCTGGGGATGTTCTCTCTGATACAATAGGCAGACGGCCCACGCCTGTGTCCTGCCTGAAGCCCACCACTTCCCTCCCCCGTCCCAGACTCCTCACCCTCTCTCTGTCCCTCCACAATGAAGCTCTTCCTGTGTTTACCCAGCACTGCCCTGCAAGTGTCACCCATCTCATTAGATCTCAATTACATCACACACTCCCCCTTAAGTGACCCCCCTACACACACACACACACACACACACACACACACACACATACACACATTGTCTGCATTTAACACCTCAGCTCAACACAATGACATCACACAAACTGCCTGCAATTCAGTTGTCCTCCCTATACAGAAAATTCATGTAGAATTTAATCATGTTTTCTTTTACCTGTGATCTCATTTGTACATTTTGTGTGATTGGTGTAATGTGACTTTTATGTAACCCATGTTTTATCATGTGGAAATGTAATCGGATCTAATTGAAATCTCCCTCTAATTACTATAAAAAGGGTAGGAATGAAAGAAATCTGATGTGAGAAAACTACTGTGGACAACATAATGATGTGATAAGTCCGCATGACAAGAAGGAATTTCCACAGACACTTGGCAGTTCATAGGTGAAAACAGTTTCTGACTATAAGATCGAAAATGTATTTTTCATTCAGTGCTGAAGTGTTTGATCTTAAGTGGTTTCTGGAGTGGTGTTGCTGGGTACGTAGAAGTGTGGATAACTCTGCCTAATATGTTTGTGTTTGCCTGTGTTCTATTTTTAACCAGCGGTCTACATCTCTGACCTCCTTTTCCCAACTGATCTCAATGCGCACACTTCAGGACACATTGCATGTTGTGCCATTTCCTTAAGTAACCCATATAAGCAATACTACAATGAGGTCAAACAGGATAACTGTGTTAAGTGGGGAATTTGGCGTCGGAATGCTACTTAGCGACACTTCAGCAACTCTTCATTACACTGCACAATACAAAGCTGTTAAACAATGGACACGAAGAACCAAACAAAAATGTGAAGCTCTGCAACAATACACCAAACCAACAAGTGGACTATGATAAAAATAACAGAGTGGTTTTACTCGCTCCCTGTCCCTCTCTCGCCTTGTCTCTCTCTCTCTCATTCCAGGCTGTTGCCCAGGCTCCTCTGCTGAGGCATCTCACTCCTTCTGCTGAACAAACCCTTTGTTCGAGTAGAAAGGGAGAAATCATGAGGAGGCAGACTTTGACCCCACAGCACTCATGCTGTACATACACATATGCATACAGACATGCACACACATTTGATTTTTACTAAGCAATGACATGGGATCATACATAGGTCCCATATAATCAAACCACCAATATGTGATAGTAATAGGCCTCACATGCATCAAATAAATATTACCATCAATATGTAAACAGAATGACCCATAATTAACATAATAACGGATTTTTCTTTCAAAAACTAATCCAAGAGCAATATATATCGCTCTTTGTTTCATTATTGAAAGGAAAAAATATAATACAAACTACAAAGCAAGGACATTTAATCCTGAAAATGCATGAAAACATATACACCTACCCCCACTCATACACACACACAAACAATATTTGCTTTGTTCTGTTGCTCCATAAGCATCATTATCATTTAGATGTACAATTTGATTTTACACACTCACTGTGTCAGCTACATCTAGAGAAAACAGCATATTCATAGATGTTTTAAACCAAGAAGACTTGTTTTCCTGATCAGTGGATGGTAAGACTCCACCACAGGGGCCCACAAATCCTCTTGGGGTGTCAGAACGGTTTGGTGATTTCCCTGCTCACAATCACCTGAGTGAACTCATCTGTTAATTCCCAGGTTTAGCAGGTGTGTGAGTTTGAGCAGGGGGTCTTACTATGCCCCAGTTATGTTCTTCCATAGCAACTGTTGCCAGGTTGGAAAAGGCTTACAGAACATTGGCATAAGTCCAACTCAAACTAATGAGAGACTGTGCGTATCTGATAAGTGTTGCCACATAATCCCTTATAAAACTGCCAAGCTGGACTGTGTTGTTATAGCTAATTGAAACTATGCAGGTTGAAAAACAGCAATGATAAACGTGTTACTAATTTAATATTAACTCAACTATACAAAAGAAAATAACCACATCTTCCCTCCACTCACCTTTTACATAGTGTGTTTCATTTTAAAGTAGCAATGTAAGATCTATACTTTGACAAAAACAGAATTGTTTGCTGTAATTCCTCATCAACTGAACATTTTCACCAATCAAGCAAGAGAAGTGAACCTTATCATTTGCGACCACTTTGTTTTGAACAAATTACTTCTATTGAATTCAGCTCTATCATCCAATGACAATGGTCAATAATCCCACATTTGTCACTTACATGTTACACATTTCCTAATATATGCCTCTCTTTCCCAGACGATATTTCACATTTGAAGTTATTCTGTAAACCAGAGCCAGTGTCTAAATGCACATAAACTATTTATGTTAACCTGTTGGTCAATGGCCAAACAAAACAAATGTCCCTTAAAATAATCAATGGGAACAGGCTATAATTCTGTAGCACATCAATGGCTTGTTTACGGCTGACAGCGACTCTCCAACCTGCACCACCTAGTCTTCTACATCCTTCAAAAACAAGCAAATAGAACAACAAACACGTTCCAGGGATGCACAGAAAAAGCCTACAAGTCCTTGAGAGCCACTCGGCAACATAAACAAACAGGCTGTTTTTGAAATGAGAAAGGATCGCTTCCCATCCCTTTCCTCCAGCACACAATGACAGGAAGCGATTAAACGAGATGGGCCTGGGAGAGGCGGGGTGCACAGGCCACGAGCCTGTACAGCAACTGTTTTATATATCCATCATCTCCCACTTCAGGGAACACTGAAACACAAGAAGGAGCCACGACAAACCCAGACCGTTTAATCTACACTCATTTGGACCCAGCGCAAGACCTCATTTTCAATGAGAGCAGAATAAGATAAGAGGATCCTAGAATAGTATAGTAAGTCAAAGCCAACCCTGACATCTACATTACACACACAGTCTTGTACCCAGCTGTTGCACAAGTAATGGTTTGTCATCGTGGTCCCACAATTCCATTCTTTTTAACATGTGGCACAAGCTGTAGTTCTCTTGAATGCTGTAACTCCTTAATTTGTCTGGTCCATGACAAAGAACAGCTGACTCCTGAAGACATCTAAAGTAAACCATTAGATGTCAAATGTCAGTGCTTATATTTCACTGCATTATTCACATATAATTTTTTATTTGTCTATTTATTAAGATAGTAATAACTGTTTGAATTTCATTTACATTCTATCACCATAGTTGATTTTGCACATCCAATAGTTGTAATTTTTCCTGTGTCAAAACATGACAACCGTTGACAATATTAAAAAGGTTTATTTCAGCAGAAGAAGACTATTTGATCATTATGATCTAATTTAATCACATGAAAATCAAAATCACACAATCATAAAATGATAGTAAAATCCACAAAACTGAGAAATAAATTGAAAGTTCAGAGTCAGCGCTGCTCTTGTAATTCCCTCACTTGTTTCACTGAGCTACATTGTAAAATGAATACTGAATTGCCACATGCTTTTGTTATAATTGCAACTTCTAAGGGTTTAAAGGAGCTAAAAGAGTGCAAGTATAAAAATCATAGCTGCCAGTTGTTTCATAATAACTACCATTGCGATGGCAACACTATTATTAAAGTATTCAGATAGAAAAAAATAGAAGACAGTGTGGCATAAACTAACACTGGGTAAAATGTACCATGGGAATTTGATTTAGTTAAACCAATTCGAGTAGAACATGCTTCTGGTCGTCCATTTGTATTCTCATAGAAATGCCATCATTAGGTTGTCACAGCCACCATAAAGATATACCACCATAAAATGGCCATATGTGTATGATCAGTTGATCTAGTCACATAATTCATATCTAAGGGCAGTTTTCATGACCTTTTGGGCCACTGTAATACAGCAGCATTTTTAAACATATAACCAGCTTACAGCAAGAGGGAAGTGCTACAACTACCAACCCTAAATTCCCTACATATACATTCAGAACTGTTAAAATTTTGAACATTTTTAATGCTCAGATGAATCAGAAATGTACTGTTGCATCATGTAAATGAAATAATATTATAGTATATTACACTTTACTGGGTTCAATTCAGTGATTGAATGAACTTAAGCCAATTGCATTGGCAGCATTTTTTCCCAACTGTTACTACCACTAGCCCCACTTTGTTACACTTCACAAGTTCTGTGGTGTACATTAAATCTTTGTGCTCCAATGCGAAAAATAGTTTGTATTTTCATTTATTTAACAAGAAACTCAATATTTCAGGTTATGCTCACACACTCTCTTGAAAACATATGAAACAATGCTGTCAGATGGAATGAATCTTTATGCCTGTCCTGTGATCCAGTGGAGTAAACCCCTTGGAATGTGTCTTCTGTTGTGTAACATCAGCTGAGCTGAATAGGCTGTGTTGCTGCCCATTGTAGTGTTTGTGCCTTATAACAAAGGGGAAAGTACCCTGCTGGAGGGCTGGTGTGATGTCACACCTGGACGGCTTCTTTCCGAGCTGCGCTGCACTGTGGCTGATCACGGCAATCCATACTGGAGATTACATCTTCCGTCCTATCAGGTCATTGCTAATAATGGTCTTTGCATGGCCAGGTGGTGAGCTAGCGCAGTGTGCTCCAGGGGAAGTGTAAAATGTAGCTGCTTTGTCTCCCTGGTTGTTCTTTGCTTCTTGCGCTACTGCCACATGACTATCGGGTCAGTTCAGCGAACAAAGGCTGTGTTTATACCCGTGCTTCTAAGAAGAGGGCGGTCAAGTGACCTCCATGCTGTTTCTTTTTTTTCCGTATTTGAGAGTTCAGAGCATACAACTACAGGTCACACTGTTATGGCCTCACAATGTCTCCATTCTCCAAGAGGACAGCTAAGACGATATCTTCACAACTGAACCCCAGTACTGTAACAGAGCACAAAGTGACCACATTGAGCCCATTCTGTTTTTCCATCATAATTACCCCATAGATTGGAAGAGATATTGAATCCACCAAGCACAGTCAGAAACCCCACACTGGGGTCCATAGACAGTGTATAACGGACGACAATGCCAATACAGAAAGAAGGAGTATTGTTCAAAAAGATGCAGCACCCTAACAGACAAAATTTTAGCAAACACTGCATGGTGTAATCAGGCAAGCCAATGGGGTGAAAAACAAGAAGAACATAGACACTAACCCCTATTGAAAAGTTATTTAACCATTAAATGTCACAGTTGTAGAATTATTTTTATAAATATCTCATTGAATGTATTCATTCTAAACATTAAGAAAAGGAGAAGATGGTATGTTTTTGTTTGATTTCAATAAAGTAAACAATGAAAAAAATGTATATTAACATTTTTACCACATTTGTCCAAAAGAGACAAATGCCTGAGAACTGTCCGCAGAGAATGTACACCAAGTAAACGGAGACGAGTGGAAAAACAGAGATTATTTTATTTGTTGTTTAAAATATATTCATTGAACATAGCCACTCAAATATGCACACATAATTTATTGTATCCTTGTACTTTATATTAACTGGCAGAAATCTAGAAAACTCCAGACACATTGTGTTTGTGGTTAGATGAAAGAAAAGGGGTTGTTTTCGCATAGCTCTCAGGTAAAAAGGGTGGAGTCTAAACCTTCTTGATGACTTGGTGATCCCAGGATGCTACCGTCTTCTGCAAAGCGTAAACAATGATTTGTGCCATTCGTAGCATCCTCCTCACTATGTGTGAGGGTAAAATAAACACACATACTCTGTCACGTAGGCTCATTATAGCTTTAGCTGTCATGAGCTCACCTGCGTCTCGTCCACCAAGGACACTCCCTCGCTTCGGGACTCCGGACTCTTGAGCTGTTTTTTGTTTAGCCCCTTAATTTCTGTAAGTGCTACACCTGTACAATTTCACGTTTTTAGTTACTCAATCTCATTGATTTTGTTCTGTTACACCGGATTAACTTTGCTCCTTGTTTTGTTTGCAGCACTCCTATTTCACTTTGCCACCCTTTGCCACACTTTCCTTGATCCTTTTGTTTGTCTACCATTAAAGTCTCCTCTTGTTCTCACACTCGAGCACCTCCCTTTGTGTAGCACCATGGCAGATTGTTGTAAACTACAATTATAATCATCTTCTGATGCATGTTTTTGATTCATGAAACTAAATTTACTTCAATGATAGCATTGATTTTTAAGTCATATTTTCAATGTGAGATTCAACTAATTAATTCAAGATACAGGAGAGTATTTTTGTTTGTTTTTTTATATAAAAACGATTTTCTGCCAGTTAATTGCTGATATTCTGACAAGCCTTTTTATTAGAGATTCAAAATGCACTGTTATTATAAGTTGTTCAGGATTTTTGTGCACATAATCTATCTTAAATCCAGCTCTGAACAAGATGTACAGAAGTCCCTGTGTAAAATCATTTGAACATGTAATATGTCATACCCACAGATAGAAGCTGAGATTTTTAATTCTGAAAGAAGAGAAAAGCTGATTTAGAAAGTAAAAGGTTTAAGGAAGGACCTCAAAGGATGCACATTATTTAGGGAATGTAGTCATTAGTGGAAATGAAACAGATATTCTTTAACATTCTGCATAGATTCTACTAGAACTTCTCAGTGATATATGACATGATTATGCTGACAGTTCCAGATCAGTGGTTCTTCAGCCTCAGTTTTAACAACCTCACTGACCTGCACATTTTAAAGCTTTATACACACACTTCAACTCAGGAAAGGCTTGTTAATTAGCTAAGTTGTTGGATCTGGTGTTTGAAAAGTCTAGAATTTGCAGAGCAGGAGTCCTACAGGACCAAGATTGGGAAACATTGTTCATGATATCAAAGCTGCAAAAAAGTTTTTGCACTTGTGTCAGTATGAAATTGTTGCTGTTTGTTAGTTAGATTGTATGCAACAAAGGAGGAACCATGAATAGAGCATAACCAGATACTCATGAAAGAAACTGAATCTGGATAAATGAGACAGCAAACACACAGCCAACATAATGATAGCTGGGTTTTTTTTTACAGGCAACGTGTTTGCATGGCAGAGTCAAGTTCCCAGCCTAAGGTACAAAAAATGCCTGCAAGAATTTGAAACTGTAAATTCAGGGTCATGCCGGATTCTCAACATTCACTCCTTGAACTTATATGAATTACTGTATACATTTATGCACAATTATCTAGGTTCTCTGGGGGTTTTTCAGGGACATTTTCCTAATCTCTGTCGTCTTTGGCTTACTCGTTAGGGGCAAAGCTGCTATGTGACAATTTGGTTGTAAAAATATAAATAAAATTGCATAGAATTGAATTGAAAGACAGTTTGCGAAGAGGAATGGGCCAAAATTAAACCAGAGTGCAACAAAAATGAGTTCTTATTGTAGATATCTTTAGGCTGTAATTGTAAACAATAACAAATCTTTGCCTATTAATTTAGTTAAATTACAAGGCACGATATGAACAAATCTGAAGAGCATATATGCACTGATAAAACTGTCTGAATATGTACTTCCCCTCACTTGTAATTCTATGACATTATATATTTGAGTAATGTGGCCAAGTGAAAATAAAACCTCTTATGGATGTAACACTGTGACAGATTGAACGCACTTGTCCTGGAGGTACTGCGCATTTGTATAAGCACTGTCAGCATTGAACTCACAGGTCCGGCAGGGTGGAAAACCGCATGAGCTGCATGGCCAAGGTGCTGCCTGCCCACATCAGGAGGCCTGAACTGGTCAGCGCGTGTAGGCGGACCGCGCCTCACAGCCTAAGTGAATTATGAAAACAAAGAGATGCGTGTTGGCTTCAGTGCACACACACTCTGCTTTCTCCCCGGCTGCCTGTCGAAGAGACACCCAGGTCTCTAATCGAATTTAGTCCTTCTTGTGTCCGTTCAGACAGACATGAATAAGCAGCACAGAAAAAAAAGTAGGGATTCTGGCCAATCACGTTGGCCCTGATTCAGCTGCACTCTCCTGAACTTTCAGAGGGTCTGCGTCGTGCAGAACCGAGAGCAAACAAACATCAGCCAGCAGTTTGCTCAAGGTCCGGAGTTCAAAGTGCAACAGGCCTGCTGGCAACAGAGGATTGCAGGGCCACAAAAACACAGAAAGGCCGGAATCTGTTGACATAGTTTATTGAAAGAGCGCTCTTGAAAAGGGGTTCTTAAGAATGATGCCATAAAAGAACTACATTCAGTTCCCTAGAGAAACCCTGGTGAAAAAAACATTTTTGCACATAAGATCCAAAACTTAAAAGTTTAAAGAACCTCCACACCATTTATTCTATACCAGGAAACGTATTTACCTAGAACCACATGTGCAGCCAAAAAACCAACGTTGCTGTAAACCACTTGCATAAGACATTACAGACTGTCTTCCAGGGAGAAAATTCCACACTGGAAAGTCAGTGTATGAAGACACACATGAATAATTCTCCTTACCAGTCAGCACAATCATATTTTCACTCGTTTGCCACAGACATATGGAATGACAAGCTTGGAGGAAAATGTCTTTAACCACTTTGCAACACATGTTGCTGCTGCTCTCTCTAAATAATACTCCAAAGGCACTAGAGCAGAAGGTTGTTCAGCAAAGAAGCAGGAGAAGAGTTCAAGTCAGTACATAGAAAACTGTGAGTTTTCTGAACTGAACAGGACCTGAACCTAGCATATTAAGGGTATATTTGAAACTAATTGAAATGCAAGCTGTGTGTCAGTAAGGCTAAAAGAGAAAGTTTTTTTTACCCAAAAGATGTTTTTCTGTAAGTTAATTAAGGTGAGCTTCTCAGAAATGAATTATTCCATATTTAAAATCTTGGAATCAGTTTCAAACATCTCTTTATATACTCAGCTTTTTAAATTATTAATTGTACTGTCACTGTGCTGACAAAACTAAAATAAGTGTTTAGTTGGATTATTATGAGCATTTCTATTGTACTAACATAGCAACTACTCAAAAATCCAACAATTCTTCTGTTACAATTATGCCATTTTTATCAGAGCAACCCTCAGTTGAATCACGTTACACAGATAGCATTAGGAGCCTTGCCCAAGGTCTCTTACTGTTGTGATGATCTTGACCAGGCATAGAATCTGACCATGTCTGTCAAAAGAATAACTCTAATTACCTGTTTGTTTATATGTCACACACTTTGCCATCCATGTGACACAGAATGAGAACGTAAAAAGAATGACCTTTTTCTCTTCTCCATTTGTTGTTTTACTTCCACTTCATGGACCTGATAAAGTAAAAAATACATACTAATTCAATTTCCTTGAAAGAGCACATCTACACTCTTAACAGTGATGCAAAATGAACTGCAGCCAGTTTCCTAAAGTACTCTTTAACTAATGATGCTTTAAAGCAAATTTTCGCAAATTAGATGTTTAAGCTTAAGGAAGCTTTAAAGGACCTCAGCAAAATGTGATCTCACTTCGTAAAATGATTGTTCTAGAGCCCTGTGTCCAGTCAAAGACATTGTAGGAACTGTAAAACGCTGGAGTAAAACACTATAGGAGAACATTTAATGTTTCAATTCAGAACCTGACGATGACTATCAGTGGAGGAGCCTGTTAGCTTGTTAGCTATGGGTTGAGCCGTTTACCATAGATCTAGTTGACAAAGGAATATGTTTAAACAAAACCAGGTTTCTGCAAAGAATGAGTTCCATACAATTTTAGGCTGTTTACTTTACAAACACTGATGCTTGGTCTGATTACATGCTGAGCAAATAAATGTCTATGTAAGTAGCCTAATGGTCAGAAGCCATTCCTTGAAAAACACCTATTCCTTAATCAATTAAAATCATGTTTTAGAAGCAGGAATGATCTGTTTTATGATCCATCTTTGGAAAATAATTCACTGAAAGGGAGAATGAAATAAGTTGTGAATGAGAAAACTGACAGAGAGAGAGAGGGAGAGCTGAACAGAGCAGCAGCTGGCCAACAGGTTTTGCCTCAGTCTGCCCACGTCCCCACAAGAAGAGATTAAAAATGACAACCAAGGCTCACTTTTCCCCCACTTTTTATGCTTTGGACTCTTTCTCAAGAGTTGAGAGTTTTTAGCACAGCAGGTGGAACTGAAAGCGCTGCTGCAGCTCGAGGTTACAGAGGGGAAATGCGAGGTTAACACCAGCTCTCCCCAGCTCTCCCTCTCCAGTTGTTTCAAGAAT
>JBBMFX010000007.1:13167416-13179541 GCA_037832545.1 Rhabdalestes septentrionalis | reverse complement strand
ATGTGATTTCCTGCTTGTTTTTTTTTTACATTCCACCAGCATTACTGATGCCGGAGGCTCCAGACACAGTTTGATCTCATTTGAGATGTCATTGCTGAGGGAATAAGTACTTACATTTACTTGTTTACTGTTGGATAGACTCTTTGACCTCATTCGGGATTCTTTTGCTCTAGTGGTTTTATCATGAGTAGATCTTTCTCATCTATAATGTTTTTCTTCTCCCACTCTGCTGAATCGATGCCTTCCTGTGAGGAAGAAAGGCAAGCAAGCCAATTGCACTATTATAATCTTTCTGACTGGCAAACTAGGTTTTTTGCTGTCAATAGTAAGTCCCTTTTGTAGTTATTGATAGATAGCACAAGGCACTACTCAGATGAATGTGGCAGGAAAAGAAGTAGCACTCAATGATTTATGGAGCTGAAAATATATATTCAATATTCAGTGTTAGTGTCAATATATAATATTACTGTGAATTTCAAAGTGGATGAATGTACTGCAGTGTTTTCCCCAGCTTTCACGTTGGCTTTGGAGCTGACGGGTTGTTGGGAGGGTGTTGGACTGCAAAGTGCTGGGTATTGGCAACAGTTTCACAATGCCATGACCAAACACAATACTATGCGGAAGCTGGTGGCCTAGTGGTTAGGGAGTTGCCCCTGCAATTGGAAGGTTGTGGGTTCAAATGTAAGACTGGCACCACTGAGGTACCCTTGAGAAAGGAACTGTGTCCCCGCACATTGCTCCCTAGGGACTGTGTTCCTGGCCGCCCATTGCTTCTCTCGGGTGAATTAGTTAAATGCTGAGAAATAATTCACACTGTATGCTTTGCTGCTGTGTGTTCATGCAAGACAAATGGTTCACTTTCACTTTCAGACATGTCAGATATCCAGCAGGCATATTGGTGAATGTTTACCCTAAGATTAGCTTGAAACCCAATAGAAATAATGAATGAGTAAACAAGGTTGGAGAAATGTATGAGATTCATGTTTGCTTGAAAAATTGTATTACATAAATAATGTCAGGAGAGCTTAAAACAACAGTATTAAGAGTCGTTCCCTCTCAGGTAATGGTCAGAACACAAAAAGGCAAAAGTTACAAGTTCACATGCCACAGGTTAGTGGCTGAGCACTGATCATCAATGCTACAAGTCAATAACTCATTACAACTGCAAGCAAAACCATGTCACCTCAAGTTCAAGTGCAGAAATAACAAGGAATCTTTGTGCCTGAACAGCACACAGTACAAAATATTTACTTCATTAATGCTTACAACAGAACATGATAAAGTACTGGAAGAGTTTCGCACCGTTTAGTTTCCAAAGAGCCTCTGACGAAGAGGGGATCATGGGGCAAAACTTTTTTGTCTAAAAGTTTTATACAGATAGTGTGGAGTTTTTAAAAATGTAAGAATTGGAAATAGGTGGGTGCTACATACTTACATGGACGACCCAATATTGTCTACCTACCAGTAGGTGTTCATTTATTTGGTTGTCTGTTGCAATATCTCCATACACCCCACCAAAATTATGGTTCTGTGATTGCGGGGATTTGTAATGACTCATTGAGTCAGATGGCTGAATAATCAGACCTTTGTTTATATGTATAAAAAAAAAAAATTGTTAGTATATAGTTGTAGTGCATATACTGACTCACTCTGCAGCAGCTCATGTTCTTGCTCTTTCTTTTTCCAGATCCTTTCACATCTCCAGAGATAGACCCTATCAGGACCAACAATGAGGAGGTGAATTCCCCCTCAAAAACAGATGCGAACACACCTATTAAAAATGCTGAACGCAAGGTTTCCGGTTCAGCCCCAAGACCAGATGTCATTCCAAAGTCACCCGTCTCACCTGCGACTCCCAGCCCAAGGCCACACGCCAGTCCCCAAGCTAAGAGAGGTAGGCATGTACTGTACCTGCTATAAGCTGTGGTCAGGGTGTTTGGATATCTTTATATCTGCTTCATGCTGAAAGTCCGTTATGGAAATGTGGTAAGAGAACAATAAAGATAAGCCTGAGTAAACCAAGAGCCATCATATGAATAAATGCACATTGATATGCTCTCTCCATTTGACTCACCAGTTTTCCATTAGAAAGGGACAGAAGCTAGTGCACCTAACACCGTCAGAGCATGGTTGTTTAAAATGAAATAGATTCTCTAGCATTTTGTAATATATTTTAAGAATGGTGATGATATTAATGGAGATGTAGAGGTGTATGGGGAATGCTTAAAGCTAATGGTCAGAGCAGCTAGCCATAATCCTCCAGCCGTTAGGAAAAGAGCAGCGGTGAAACCTGACTAGGCTTCACATTTCACTGGACAAAGCCAACAGGTAGGATTTAAGACCTTGTGCCTCTGTCACGTTTGCTGTACAATAGCTTTGTTTGTTTGAAACCGTTTGAATGCAGAGAGTGTTATTTAGGCTTAAGGGTATAATCTGATTCTTTTTATTATCCCCAACTTGTACACTGACTGCAGTTGAGTTTTTGAATGAGTGGGCACAAGCAAATCTCTTTACTGCAGCCAGGGTTCAGGATCAGCACTTGGTGAGTGAGAAACGTCCAGCATGAGAGAACAAGTTTTAAAATAATTTAAAACATTTTCTTTAGCATATTAAAAGGTGCTCCTGAAATAAAAAAAAGCAACACCTTTGGATCCTTCATTGACACTGAGATGTGAATCAAATCTCCAGACGCAGTCAGAGGGTGAAACACTGCTTTTATTTTGAAAAATATCACTACTTGAAATGTATTTGAATAGAAAAGCTGTATTATGTACATTGTTCACTTACATTTGTTTTCTTTATTTTATCCATGATTACACACTGAGTTGATTTTAATTAAAGTATTGATGACTTGACAACCTTTAAAATAAATATATATATATAAATATATATAAAATTATATATATTCTATCTTTTTAAATACTTAATTTGATACTCAAAATACATTTTTATCTTGGATAGCCATCTTTAGCAAAGTACTTCCATTCATAATAGATATGATTCATAACTAATGTAATTATTTTTAGTTAAATGTTGAGTCTTAATGTGCACCTGCCAAAGGGCCCTTTAGTGAGCATGAAATATTTGGTGGAAGACACTAAAAAAGCAGTAGCAAACCCTGGCATAGCTCCATTTTAGGTTCAAACCGTTACACTGGAGAGCACTCAGAATGTCTGATAAAGGGAGGCAGGGAGTGACCTTGATGCCGCTCCTGGTGGTACTTGGCATTGAGGAGCTTGTCCTTGTGGAGTGTGCTGAAGCCTGCATGTCCGGATGGCCAGCAGAGAACACATGATCTGCCGCGTTTCTCCTGCCGCCGAGCCTCGCTCTAGTTTTTCTCCTGTGCTCCTGAAGCCAGTCATGAAGACATGAGACGCGTTCTTGCTAAATGACCTGGATTTGCTCTGAAAATGTATTTTCCTGCCCAAAATAATCTGTTCCTTTTGTTGAGTGTTCTGTTAATTACAGTAGGTGCAGTTCTGGTGCCGTGTTGTCTGCCATTCCGTCTCACAGTCCGTGTGCTAGGTTTCTTCTTTCAGTATTCTGTTGAACTCGCTGCTATGTGATGTGCCTGATTATCAACCATAATCACATAATTAGAGTCTTTAGGATCAATTGCTGGGAGTGCGTAGAATCAACTGCACATTCGCTGTGCTTGAAGACCATACAATACTTCTGGTAATACAGTTTCCACTTTCCTTGTTTTAATACCAGGAATTAACAGTTAGCATAATAGCCCTGTCTTGACAAAAGCACATATTATAAGAGTAACTTAGACTGAAAACATAGATTTGTTTTTAGCTTCAGTGCTTGACAATTGTATGCAGATTTTTTTAACGTTCCATATGATCCATATGCCAGTTGTATTAAATGAAAAGCAGATATCATGGCATTGTAGGGTTCTGAAATGACACAGTAATGATTGTGGCTCCAGAGCTGAGGTGGAAGGGGGTGAAGCCACTGCAGGTGCTGTTCTGCTTCTCGCCATCCACAAACTGTTTCTGGGTCAGGCTGCTGCTTTTTCTGGCTCGGCCTGAGTGACTCATGAAAATAAACGTGGGCTGCTCATCAGCTCCTGTTGCCTGTGGGACTCGGCACTTCAGTTTTCTGCCTTCTATAAATACCTTTGCTACAGTGGAGCATGAGCCACCAAGAAATAGCCTGCTGTCAGCATCTGATTTAATGAGTTTCCGTTTATCTCTTATGCTAAATTGCTGTGGACGACATTTAGTATTTTACATGATTTTAAAGTACATGCACATATTTAGTGTTTAGTTTGATATTACCACTAGTGTACCCTAAAAATGTGCTTATATTGTCACCTTTTATTTATCCAAGTAACAACATCACCCACAAATTGGAAACAACTCCATCCTCCTGAATAACAAGACTGGGGCAGAGAATAACTTAATATATTGTGCAGAGTAGTGGGTCCCCAGGCCTGGAGTTGAAAACCACCCATCTAGTTCTGGTTAGGATGGTTTTTAATCCAGCACAGATTGGATTCTTGCTCAGATAGCAACTAAAACTGGTAACCTGAATCAGTGCATTAGAACCAAGCTGTGTAGACTAGGGGTGTAACGATATGCGTAGTCGTATTGAACCGCTTGGTACGAGGCTTTCAGTTCGTTACGCAATACAAATGAACAATTCATTTAAAAAATATTTTTTTCAAAAGAAATTTGAAAAAACAAAAAAATATTTAAGACAACTAGGTGTTGCAGCAGTCATTCCAAGAATATTTTCTAAAACTTAATACTCTCTGAGGGTTTTATTGGAACAGGATATCTAGAAGACACAGCAGTGTGATACAATAGCTCTACCGATTGCATGGCCCAGATTCACCTCAATGCTGAAACTAAGCTACTACTACCAAGATTCACATACCTGGTAGTACCACTACAGGAAAACACATGAAAAAAACCCAAAAACACATTCCCAAACACACAATATCACACCAAATAACCACAATAATGCCAATTCCACCCAAATACACAAAAATTTGTCCCTGGTGAGAGCAGTGCATGCTGGGATACTGCCCCATAGCAAGAGGGTGTTTTCCACAGCAGGTGACATTGTCACATGAAGCAGATCTGTGCTGTCTGAAGAAAATGCGAACACTCATTTTTTCTGGAAAAAAACCTTAAATATTAATTGAAACTGAGTTCGATATAAAAAATGTAATTGTTCTTTTCTTTCTAGTAGTTTGTAACTACTGAAATAGTACATGAATTTATTTTTATCAGAAGCTTTTTGTTTTTTGGTAATAAAGGAGGTTTTCTTTTATTTGCTGCTGAAAAGAAACCCCAAAAACGGGTAAAGAATATCTCCATTATTGTTTAAAACTAAAAGAAAAAAACATAATATTTTTTTTATTGTCTTAATAAATAAAAAAGTAAAAAAAATTCAAAGAAATTATCTGGTTACAATTGATTTTTTTCTGTATCGAAAACACATCGAACTGTGACACCACTGTGTCGTATCAAACCGAACTGTGATTTTTGTGAACCGTTACACCCCTAGTTTAGACATAAGGCCCTTATCTAAACCTAATTAAACATAACACCTGCTGGTTGTTGCATCTCTCCATCAGACAAAATCAAAACTTGTAATTTAAAGAATTGAACTTTTTAAAAACTTGTATCAGCCTGAGGGTGTTTAAAAGACATGTTTACATTTGATCTATTTCAAAAGTTGTTTTTTTTTTTACTTTACTAAAGAATATTCATGGTTACAGTTTTAATTGTGCAAGCATTTGACACTGTACGCAGTAAGATTTCACCTAAGTATGATATTTCTCTAAGTCTGACAGGATGACTTGGATAAGAACTCACATTAATATAAAAATTAATTCAAATGTTCAGTCGAAATCAGCCTAGCAATTCGTTTGTAATTTTGAACAGGAAATATACTATATATTTGTTCCTCAGAAGAATGTGTTCAGTTCACACGTTATGCAACAATTTAAGAAGTGCAGCATTTTCCCCCAGTACTTTTGTGAAAGGCAAGCATTTGGTGATTGTATTTTCGGCTCCTCCATGGTGTGAATGGCTCAGAGCCAATGTCTGCTTTAAGAGTGTGTTGCATTTGCCAGTTTGCAATGTTTTATAACCTTTGCAGATGTAAGCCAGGCTCACTGCACAATAACACACTCAGACACTCTTTTTGTTGTCCCTCTCCTGCTCTCTCTATCCCTCTCTTTGTATCAATATCTCTCTTCTCTTCTCTGCTCTTCTCTGCTCTTCTCTTCTCTGCTCTCCTCTGCTCTCCTCTGCTCTTCTCTCTCTCTCTCTCTCTCTCTCTCTCTCTCTCTCTCTCTCTCTCTCTCTCCTCTCTCTCTCTTTTCCTCTACACTCCACTTTCTCCTATGCAACAGATGCAGTGAAGTCAGAGGATAGACAAAAACTGGCAAAAGAAAGGAGAGAGGAGAAAGCGAAATATCTTGGTGAGTAAATATTGGATTATAAGGAAGACATCGCCTCCTGCTGGTCGAGTGAGTTGTGAAGCCTGTTTGGTATCTACAGAATACTAAATACTGCAGGTTCACACTAAAGCTACCCACTTCTAATCAAACTCTGACATTCTGTAAAGTCTCTGGGAATAAGATATTTTTGTCTATGAAAGGTGCATGATATGACAACATATCTTCAGAGGTCTACACCACCCAGTCTCATTAGCTTTACTCAGCATGGCTGTCCGTAGAAAATAACCAACAGCTGTTCCTCCACAGTATTAAACCACCTGCACTGCAAAAGTTCTGCATCACGTCATCACTTTATAATCACTTAACCAAACCTTGAGCTGACAAAATGTCTTGCTTGACCCCTCTTGTGACACTTATATATAAACCTTATATATAAACCGCCCACAACAGACTGTGTTATGTGTTTGCTCTGCTGCTTATGGCTGTACACATTCCTGCACTGCTTTGCATGATTGACAGGCACTCTTGTCTTCTCTCTCACTCCCTCTAGAACAGCGAGGCCATCTTCAAGGTAAGCTCTTCTCTAACTGTCCGTGTTGGTGGTGACTTTTGTTGCATGTGATTCACAATGAAGGGACTAACCTATTCCTCCTTTCAATTAAGTCATTTTAATGAGCCTTCTGTCCTCTGTTTTTGCAATTTCATAAGCACTTTATCTCTTCTTATATCCTTATATCCCCATCTCTTTCTCCTGGGAAATGGGAAATTCATGAGCATCTGGAATATGGGTTTGGGGACATCGATGGTTTCATTTCATTACTAATTGATTTGTTCATTTCTGGGTTACATTCTCTTCGCTGCAAGTAAGAGAATGTATTTATCCCAGTCTGAAAAAAGGACAGAGCTTTTTTGAAAGAAAATCTATAATCTGATGACTCTATTTCTCCATGGGTTTGAGTCGACTGTGTACAAATTTAGTCTATGGTCTGTTGAAGGTCACGGCCATAAGCACACCATACTTGAACTCCTTACCACAAACTCTAAGCGCTTATTATACGTGTGTGTTTTTGTAGTTGTTTTGTATTTCAACAGTGTTTGCTATAATTACCAGATGAATTTAGTCTTTGAAAATACCGTTGTCACGTCCAGGCTAGCTTGGCAGGGGATGGATCTTGAGTTTTGTTTTGTTTATCTTTGATTCATACAGCAAAATAAATGACTTGCCAGTATTCATTCCTGCCACACGAGTGCAGTGTGAATACATAAAGCTTTTAAGCCTTTCATATCTTCATGTATGCTCATGTTCAAGTTTGATGTTTGTAGGAATGGTCCACATTTATGATTTTTGTTCAGTTAAATCATACTGTCTTATTTTGCCACTGCAGAAAGAAATAAAAAATAGTCAGTAGTAGTGACCATTGCAGAAATGTCATGCAGGTTTTCTGTCTGCTGCTCTTTCTGCTGGTTTATGAATACTTTATTGGAGAGAGACACTTTGGCCCACTAAGGCCATGGCTAATTCATAGCTCTAGAATCGGCTGACTGATTTTGTATGACCGGTTGACAACTTCTTTTTTTCTTTTTTTTCTTTTTTCTTTTTTTTTGCACTTTACCATTTGCAATCTGTAGTTCTGTTTAGGTGCAATTTGCAGATAACTAAATTTAGGGCTGAATTTGGTGACCAGATTTACATGTGATTAAATATTAGTTACGGCTAGTTGGTGAACGGAGCAGCTAACATGCCCAGTCTTCTGTTTTTCGCAAACAAGTCACTCAAACAATCCTCCATACAAAAACATGGTAAATAAGCTGCTGGCAGGAGAAGAAAAACCTTTGTAGTAGAACAAAAAGTAGCCATGTGCCCTTTGGAGAATTGTGAGAATGGGCATCCTATTCATTATGCAATCTAATTTGAATACATCATTTGAACACATAGCTGCAAATGACCTCCTAGCTCCCAGATTGGCTGTAGTTTTGCAGTAGCATAATTATGGTCAATGTTTTCCTTTCTCCCCCCTATTCCCCAAAATATATAATGAGTAATCGTGGGCTTAGTGTATCATTATATTTAAGGATGCAATTGAGGGTGGGTTTGAAGTTGGTCTTTTTTGCCAGATGTTTTTGAGTTTGCTCAATAAAATCTTTTACTGCAATAGAAAGCTTTAACTTCCTCATTTGGAACATTATTTTGAAAACACCTTAGAATTTGTAAGTACGTTCTTTGTTATATCTTTATTTCTACATTTCAGATTAAGTCAAAGGCCTTTCTGTGTCTTTTTTGCACAGATTCTTGTTCCCTTTCCATAGATCTGTCAGTCACATTGGGAAATTAATTATATTTGTTTTTATTATGACCACCATTGTGGTGTTTGTTTATTTTTAATTGAAAAAAAATATTTAAGCATTTTTAGATTCTCAACAATGTCTTATACTTTTTTGTGTGTTCGTGCCCTCTAAAGTAGAATAGATGCGAACCTTAAAATAGCTCGACGATGGCATATTGATGCTATTTATCCAGTTTCACTATTCGGCCATACAACAGGCTTCATGGTTTTCTCTGATCTTTTGACATGGTTTAGTCGTAACATTTACAAAATCCAGATTTACACTTAAAATAAAATATACAAATTCTCAATCTGTTATTACCACAAACGTTAACAATCACAATAACACCCATTAACTGAAATACAAAAGACAATATGTTGAGTTTGGAAAAAGTTCGAGAACGGTTTGATTTGTTAGATTTTTCTCAGCAGACCTGAGAAACAGTATTGGCTTCTTATTCATGTATTTTTATTTGTTTTCTGCATGTCGCATTAGATGTTTACGGTTAACTGCAGCATGTGTTTAGCAATGCATACTGTGTAGTCCGGAATATGATCTTCCACCCCACCATGTAAAACGTTGAATCTCATATCTGTATTCGTCTAGATAGCTTGAGCCTGGTAGAAAATAAAAATGTCTTTGAAGATAAAAGTAGTGTGTTATTGCAATGGACCTGCCCCACTGCAGGTTATAGTCAATAATAACTGGACATTTTATTTTAGGAAGAATAACACTCTTTTCTAAACGATATGCATAAAATAGCCCCCAACATCTGGAGACAGAGGAGCAGCAAGCTCCCCTCTGCTGTCTCTAGAGAGAGAGGTGCTTAGCATATGAAAGGCTGTTGTTTATATGAATAGGCAGCAGCACTTGATCCGTTTTGTTGTTTAAATGTCAGTCAAAAAGTATTAGAGGAACGTCAGGATGTCTCTTTGTGTGAAGCTACTGCTGGTAATTCAGTTTGTCTCTGCGAAATGGAAAGTTGATTTGCCTTTGTAAAGGAAAGGTTTACAAACTCTTTCTGTCAGGCAACTATTTCAAACAAATGTGTGGGGCATATTTTTTCTGTTCATTGAAGTGTAACATGCAATGTAGCCTTGAAGCATTTAGGTGGAACAGCATCATGTAAAACAGTCATGTAAAATGATAGAACATCCATTGGTAAGTTAGTAGTCTTGAGATGGCATTAAGGGCTTTAAGCGCTTCTGGATCAGTGGGTTGCCAGTGAGCTGAATGTGGAGGCAAAGAAGAAAGTTGCATTAGGCCAATATGACTAACTTGTATTTGACACATGCTGGAGGGGTAAATTTCAGTCTAATGGTGGCGTCTGGAGCTTGAGGGAAACAAAACATGTGAGGAAAAAGCAGATTGAACTAGAAATTAAAGTACACATGTAAATTTAATTTGTTGCTGTGTATACAATGACAAAGTTATCTACATAGAAGTGAACAAACACATATACATCATACACACACACATACACTATATATAATTTATCATTTATGGCATGGTTTTCTGTGATTAATCGCGATTAATCTTATAGTTACACGCAATGTTAAATAACTAATTCAAAAGCAGTGCCTGATCCCCCCGAAAACCAGACGATTTTTTACAAACATGCGTTATCGTGCAATAAAATAATTGTCGGCGTTACGGAAGTAATGCATTAATGTGATAATAAATCATAACGAGGCTGTGTATATGGCCGAGAATAGGAATAATGACAGGATAATGCAGGTGACTTTACATCCCTTTGTCTGTATTCATGATAGTAACTAGAATTCAAGCATAAGATGAAGGCATATCATGTACAGACAGAATCTAGAAGCATCTCATTGACAAACATGAATAGATTTTTTTATCGTAGTGGCCTATGCACAATTTACTCTCTATTTTGTTGTTTATTATTCATTTTAAACTTGGGAGAAATCCATAAGTGATTAGCTACTTATTAATATTTATATCATGCTTTCTGGTTTTCACTCAAAAGCTACTAAGAAGTCAGAGTGGCTGGAGAAGGAGGAGCGGGCGCGGCAGCTGCGGGAGCAGCAGTTGCAAGAGCGCAGGAGGAGGCTGGAGGAGCAGAGGCTGAAGACAGAGAAACGCAGGGCTGCACTGGTGGAGAGACAGAAACAGAAACTGGAGAAGAACAAGGTGAATAAGCTCTGATTCACTGACTCAGGGGCACTTGAGGGACCACAGATACTCCCAAACATCTGTTATAGCATTCAGAGATACCCAGCAGGAACAAAGACTATAGAGACTAACAGAAACAGAAATACAGTGACACACTGTCTTGTCCGGTAATTCAGCAACATTACAGCTGGTTGGTATTTGGCACTTGGCACTGTGTGAAAGGATGGATATTGTTCTGTGTCTAAGCAAGTCTGTTTGTGCTTAGGAGCGCTACGAGGCTGCCATCCAGAGGTCTGCAAAGAAAACATGGGCTGAGATTCGCCAACAGAGGTGGTCCTGGGCCGGAGGACTGAGTGCAAACTCCAGTCAGAGTCAAAGTGAGTAGCACTGCAGCTGCACTTGGTTTTAAAGTTTAGGAATCACATTGTGTAACCTAGAGTCTCCCTTAACACAGAGAGATGGCAGGATTCCACAGATCAGGTCATGAACTCTCATTATAAGCTGTTGTTGCATCTAGTTGACTTTCTTATCTTTTATGTCTGCAAGCCGCAATGTTTGTTTACCCAGCATCAGTGGTGCATAACCTGAGAACCACAGAATTGTTGTGGGTGTATTTTTAGATGTTATTGCTTTCCGAGATTTCATCTGTCTTTGGAGATGTTTTTTCCTCTAACATGGTGAACTTGCTTCAAGCCAGTAACAAGGAATTCTTCACCTGTAATTCTCCAGCAGTGCACGTTTCTTGGTATTGAATTGCATGAGGACCTTGATGTCAGAAACATTAGTACACTGAACAAGAGAATGATGCTGATTAAAATCTGAAAAATTCATAATAAGAGCATGGTAAACTGTCATTTTTTAAATCTGTATTAAGCTTCACAATTGGGTCACATGAAGTATTAGCCACTGCCTAAAGGAAAGTTTCCAGTAGAATTGCACTAGATCACTGCATCTCTCTTCTTCATCTCAAGATTTTGTCTCTTGGGCCTCCTGGCCTCATTTACTGATTTATTAGTGTTGTATTTTCCCTATGGTCAAAGTAATTTAATTTATTTTTACCTTAAAAGTGTCTTCCGTTGCTGCATTAAAAAAAAAAGAGATTAATCTTGGTGATAGACATAAAACAATGTCTGCACGAAATTGATGACTGAATTCCAAACACCTAGCTAACAGCTGAGAATACTGGATCTCGTTAAGGCACGTTAAGACATGTTAAGACAAGTCATGACATATTGGTTAT
>JBBMFX010000007.1:13134444-13167133 GCA_037832545.1 Rhabdalestes septentrionalis | reverse complement strand
TAGCTAACAGCTGAGAATACTGGATCTCGTTAAGGCACGTTAAGACATGTTAAGACAAGTCATGACATATTGGTTATTGTTTATATGTTTAATACTGTTATGAAAATTATCTGTATGCAGTGCCTCACTAACCTACTTCTCGTTTTGTTTGACCTTTTCATGAAGAACAATGTATGTTTTGTCTTTTTTATAACAGCCATAATATGTGAGTGCCTTCTTCGTTTATAATATGTCTGATGCACAGACCATTGTAATTGCTTTTCGGCACTTCAAGCCTCCGCGGTATTCTCTGGGTTTTACAGGCCGATGCTCTGTATCTGCGGTCAACCTGCCAAAACACGTGGACTCTGTTCTAAACAACCGTCTCTCCAAATCCTCTGCCACGCTCTGGAACTCCCCCAGCAGAAGTAAGGCCATGCCCCCTGGACTCGCCCCCCCTCTCCCTCGCCGCCTCCGGCTCCGCCGCTCGTATTTTGATTTCCGTTTTCCTTATTTGATTCCCTTTTGGTCCCCATCACCTGCCTACCCCAGCTGTCACAGTGCCATCTCTCCACCCTCCCAATCTCTCCTCCTGATTTGGGTCTTATGTTTCTTGAAACCTGACATTCATTCGTTCACATTCACATGAACGGATGAATTTTGTCCCTTCATGCTCTCTCCCGTTTTCCACTAAGGGTTGATCACAGTGGTGTTCCATTGTCTGAATGGTTCATTTTTGGTGGTGGATGTTTCTGTCTCTTTTTCTTTCTTTTGGTCTGAATGTTATAAGTGAATTTGTTTCAATGTGTTTGTGTGCCCTTTTCCTGACATGACGATCATTTAAATAAATAAAATAAACAAATACAATAGTAACCTGAAAACAGAGATACTTTTGTCTACTTTACAAATTCCTTTATTTGTGAAGTACTCAAAACCACATTTACAGCCAAATTTATCCTTGCATGGTTAACACATGCTTATTTTAAAGTGATTTATGGGTGCAAGGTAATGGTAGGAGCCTCACGAGTGACTTTTATAAACATTTTATAATGATGTTTCTGATTTGTGCCTGATCAATGGGATTGAAACCCATTCCTCTGAGTGTAGAGAGGGCTTGTAATCTACTATCTCAGTGTTTCCCAACCTTGGTCCTGCAGGCCCCCTGGACTGTACACACTTAATTCCGCTCAGTGAGGGGTTGTTAATGGGCTGATTAGTTGGGTCCGGTACAGGAACAGCCAGTCAAAAATATTCATAACAATGACTGTGAAGTCCTTGTCTCACCAGAAAGAAACCACTCAATCTGGTGGATTGCAGCAGAAATGCCTTCAGTAATTTGTTGCTCTATGATAATCAGTCAAAAAATTACCATAAGAAGTAAAAACAGATACTTTTTTTCTATTTTTATATGGTATTGTTTCTGTATCACAATTTCATCTAGTAGTTGTTGCTTTTTGCCATTTCTTTTAGTATGTTATTTTAAGAACAATTCAAAAGTCGATGTCTCATGGTGGGTTTATGAGTGAAAACTCTTCTTTTCTCTTCAAAATAGAAAAAGATTTTCTTTAGATGATTAGGCCAGTTTCTGTGTTATGTGCTGAAATAAAAAGTGGAACTCCAAGTGAGTTGAAAGACACTTTGTGTTGTTGTGTTTTGCTGCTGAGACAGCAGTCCTCAGTCCTAGGTGATGCCAACGTGACTCCATCACTTTTTTTTAACTGTTTGTAGATTGTAACAGTTGACTTAGCATGTACATGTTAGATAATAAACAATAGCTTGGTGATACTTCTCTTTTATGGGCACTATGTGCTCATTGTTTTTATTTGTATTGTGTTTATTTTTTACTCTTTAATTTCTTTCAGAAGTGGTCTATAGTAATTATTGCATTACTTGTGGCTCATGCATTGAATTTCGATTTTGATTTTGAGTAGGGACCCATGCTTTTTCGTGTTTTATGCGTTTGTTCTCCCTAACTTCATAGCATGATTCAGTTACATTGCAACAGTGAAAATTTGATTTTCGTTTTGTGGGTTGATCTATGCTAGTGGAAAATGAGAGCACAAATGGGAGTCTTGTGTTGAAGTCCTCTCTTCAGTACTAATGTTTTCCCCTGCAGCCCGTAGGTTGGAGCTGAGTCCATGGGAGAGTAGCATTGTGGACCGGTTGATGACACCCACTCTGTCATTCCTGGCACGGAGTCGCAGCGCTGCCAGTGTGCTCAGCAACGGCAAAGACTCTCGTGAGTACTGTGCAGAAGCTTTAAACACTTGTGAATCTTCTGTTTAAAATGCTATATATCTTAGCAGCAAGCCTTTATTTGCAAGTTAAAGTCTAATATTGGAATGAATGCAAGTAGTGACTTTGTGTCTGTCGATGTTTAAGCATTGCATTTTTTAAGTATTTCCAAACCTCTCCTGGTGTTACCTCTGTAATTGCTTTTAGTTATTTTCAAGTACTAGTTCAGCTAATCAGTCCTTCATTAAATGAATTAAGGCCTGCTGGTGATGGAATGTAGCAGAGCCATGCAGGACTGAGGGCTTTAAGAAGCAATCTGAGACTGAAACGCAACTAACTTTGGAAAGCAAAGAATTATTTTTACTGTTTACCACATTAATCTATAGCACTATCCAGAATTACTAGCACTTTTTAATATGAGTGGGAAAAGGCTGATGGAAATTCCTCAGGATGTTTATCAAATGTGTTTATTTGGCAGATAAAGAAAATTTATGAAATATATATGAGGCCATTACCACAGGAATATGTCACAGGCGATCACAATTTTTATTTTTACGGAAAACCATGTATCCTGTTCATTTGCACCCTGTCGTTGACTTTGTGCAGTCGCATTTTACCAACAGAGCAGCTCTGAGTGTTCTGTTGGTGATTTTCAGTCAATCCTCAATAAAGAATCCCTGTAGATCCTGCAGAGTCTTCTCTTTTGCGCTCCCTCTGTGAAATAAGGTTTTAATTGGATTCATGGGACTGGCATGGCCATGACTAAAGCTTTACTCTGTAGCCACCTTTAATTTTATGCCAAACTCACCTTAAGCCTTTGAATCAAAGAGCTTAATATTTATTGTCTGACCACAGCACCCCACCCGAATTAAAGTAAAAGTGGTGTGTTGCAAAACGTTCTTTTGTTTGTGTCCAAATGATAGAAAATATATTTTTCTGGGATACTTTCTAACCCGTTTCTTGAAATGGATCTGGCATCTCATGGGGCATTTGGAGACACAGTGCTATAAAGATGCCACCAAACACTGTTGAAGTTTTTGTTTACTTTCCTGTCCATCTTATTCATTGTGGCATCCTACTCATGCTTTCCCAAGCTGCTTCATCCCTTTTTTGAATTTTCTTAGATATCTTAAAGCAGGGCTCCCACAGATCAGGGAATTTCTGGAATATAAGGGAATTTCAGTAAAGGCATTTCCAGACAGGGAATGTCAGAGAATATGATAATTTGGGTGCCAAAATCGGAGAATTATGAATGAGTTTTGTTAAAAGAATATAATGCAGTAGCCAAAACCTGATGTGTATTTACGCATCTGTTCCCAGTGAGTAAGTTGTTTTGTTCAAAACCTCTAATGCAAATCTTTGCGAAATCTGTGCTGACATATGTCCTGTGCTGACACTCGCTAACTTATGAAACATGCTAGGCAAGTGTAAATTTCAAGATATTTGGTTGAAAATGAAGAATTTAAGGGCTGGCTGACCCTAAGTGATGATGACAGAAGAGCAAAATGCTGCTTTGTTCAGAATGACCATTGAATTTTATAAGCCTTTGAAATGCCCTTTTCTGCTTACATCCAAATGTTACATTGGACATTTCTTTATATGGGGGCGTCATGGAAATTCTGCTTTTTGGTCAGGGAAAGTCATGGAAAAGTCAGGAAATCTGACTTGGAGTGGGAGCCCTGTTAATGACTTCTCTTCATGAAGTGTTGATATTAGCAGCCGTTTTCTTTTATGTTCTCCTTTAGTCCACAAGTCCACACTTTTTTGCATTACTGCAATTAAATGCTTTTGAATCTTTCCCATGATGATGAATGACTGAGCGATTTGGGCCCTGTTTCTCCTCGTTTTTTTGGGAAATCTATGGTGAAGGCTTAAGTTCAACACCTTCAAAACCGTAAAATATTTCAAAATTAATTCTTTTTTTTTCTAAAATGTACCTCAAATAATGGTAGGATTTTTTTCAAAATAATATTAAGTCAATTTTTCACAAACATTCTGTAGGGTGTTGCATTGGTATAAAGAGCGTGCTGTACAAAAGGCACAAAACAGCATAAATACAACCATACAAGTGTGTGTGCACTCACACCCTTGCTCTTATTTATTTACTCCACAGACTCACCAGTGTGCCCTCGCTCCGCCTCAGCAAGTCCACTCTCAGTGTGTTCCCACCGGCCTCATCGATGCTCCGAGCGATGGAGGGTCACAACCAGCACTCCTGACATCACCCAGCGGCAGCGCAGACGAGACTCTACACCTGTATGGCTGAGTTTCTCCATGTCCCTTTCTTCTATGCGCGCACACACATGCACTGCTCGATAGGTCACTCACACTCTATTGCCACAGGGAGCTGTTAGACAGAGTGTTGATGTTTTTTTTTGCAATACCTATTTTCTGATTTTGCTTTCATTGGTTTCCTGACAGATGGATAAGAGGAAGAAAGAGAAGAAAGACAAGGAGCGGGAGAATGAAAAGGAAAAGAGTGCCATCACCAAAGAGAAGGTGGTGAAGAAGAGACAGTCTTTGCCATCTATGAGAAGCAGACCTGAGTTAAGGTGACACCCATGTGACCAATATTTCCACTTTAATCATTGGACATGTTTCTAATTTGTTGTCTAATGTCACATTTATCTGCCGTTCCTACGTTTTCTAGGACCTGCGTATTAAATAACTACTTTTGTCTTTTTTAAAGGATTAGAGCATGTCAACAGTGTTTTCAGAGTTTCAAATTTGCCACAAAATGCCGATATTTTGTAATTAATTGGATCTGCCTGTTCAACCTACTACAGTTTAAGCCTGCACATTCGCAATGTGGTTGAAAAAGTGTTTTAGCATGAGCTACTTTAAAAAAAAAACATAAAATATGACTGCCAGTCAGAGCAGAAAGTATTTGAGTTTCAGAGTATACCAAAGATGATGCCTTGAAGTGTTACAGCATTGAAAAAACATGCACTATATGTTAGTGTTTACGTATATGCACACATTTTAAAGGGTCTTTTTTAAAATTACCAGTCCCAGTCCCTTGTCAAGGCAGGCTGCGTCTCCCATCACACCCAAAGGCACGGCTGCCTCCCCCAGACCTCCATCAGCCCAGGCCAGCCCCAGTACTCCAAAACCTCGACCCAAGAGAGCACGGACACCTGCCCGAGTGGAGACACGTATAAACTCACCTGCTGTTGTAGAGCAAGCCCAAGATGGCTCTAAACCTTCTATTCCTGACAATGCCAGAGGTGAGTGTCATTATCACACTTTTTCAAATTAGGTCACTGTCCTTATCCCATTATTTCATTTTTGTGTTTTTTGTCAGCTATATTATTTTTTGCCAGCTAGATTATTCATATTTCTTTTGATTTACAACCAGGCAGAGGCTTGTAATATGAATGGACTGTTGTGTGTCCTGTGCAAAAATATCTGTTACTACAACTTTGCATCGCTCTTAATTAGATCCAAATGTGAATTGACTGCAAAAGGAACAGCTGTGTCTGTTTTAGCCTCATTAGTTGCACTAATTACAGAATCATTGCACACTAACAATGTGCCATTCACAAGGAGATTACATTCCAGAACATTAACGCTACTGGGGGGAGCTCATGTTACCCTTAATGATGGAAAGCGTTCTCTGTTCCAAACCTTTCATGCTTTCTACAGACTGTGCGATTATCTTTTAAGATCATTACAAACCAAACTGTGTGAAATGGATAATAAACTTGGGATGTACATAGATTATGTGATGGTATGTAGACAGTACAGTGAAGACACAATCTACACACACCAGTTAGTATAGAAGAACCAAACAGCATCAGTATGTGCTAGTGGTGCATTAACAGAACGAGATGGCATGCATTCTGCCAATTGTGCTTTTAACATGTGCAGGGAAAAATCTAATTAAGAAAGGGTTCTCACCTACCAGTATTCCTTTGTTTCACCTCCATATAGTTTGTTTTTTGCACATTATTTCATGTTGATAAATACGCAAATGTACGCTGCCTTTTTTTAATCCGTTAGGCAGGAGACATAGGTTGTTGCAGAACACACACTGTTAGATGGTCATCCTCAATTTCTGACATTGTCAGAAAATAATCGTATATTGTCAGAAAATAATCGTATAATCTTTAGTTGCAAGACTGTGATGACGGCCGTCACAGGACAACATTTAGAAGCTATGACCGAAGAAATCGCCACAAATGCTTCATGATCTTTTGTCTGGGAATGCCCAAATCGTACAGTCTGTACCAAACATTGGATTGTGTAGACATACTAAGAAAGAGTGCACCATTGTTCATCATGCTTCTCCACATGGGATTTTTTGTTTCTGTTTGAAAAGTAATTCTTTCATCTCTTCATCTGTTTTCCAGTAATGTCTCCCATCCCATCTGTCATTGTGTCTCCTGCCCCTGACACACCCCCCTCCACGAGTGCGCTAGTCACAACCCACAGTGCCTCATCTGTCCCTGAGAAATCCACGGCCAACTCTAGCATTCCATTAACTTCTCCAGCCCCCTCCCCTGCCAAGCCCATGGCCGGAACCAATGACCCAGAAGAGGCTGCCCGCATTTTGGCAGAGAAGAGACGGCAAGCCAGGGAGCAGAGGGAGCGGGAAGAGCAGGAGCGGAAGGAGCAGCAAGAGAAAGAGAGGTCAGACTTGCATCCTTAAATCGATCAGAAGAATCAAACATGCTCTTGTTCTCTCAACTAGTTATGAGTAAAATGAATAGGTGGTTTTAATATTGTGTCACAACCCGAAAATGAATAAACTGTATTTTTTTTTCTTTGTGCTCAGTTACTACACTGTTAAAAATGGTTCTGTCCAGGTTAAATGCTCTGTTAAGCCTATAGCTCCCTCATGGCTGGATTAGATTTAACAGCCCATACAATCCCATCCTAACTTTTGTAGGTTCTTTTGCACAGATGCATTGAAAAGTGATTCTTAAATGTGATATATTTTGATTTTATACTGCTGTTAGTAGCTCTTATACTTTTACAGTTAAAAATAACTGGCCACACACACACACAAACTTTTATTCCGGTTGGAAAACTTCAGTTTAAATCACAGAATAGTACTGAATTAATTTCCTCCGCCTGTAATGAATCCATGGGGTAGATTGTAACAATTATGCATAATCAGTTTTCTATTGTTGCAAAGCTGTGTAGGTTATTTGCATAAAAAAGTTAATCTTGTTCAAACACATGGTGATATCTTCCCACGTTTATTTTTCCCAAGGCCATACTTTCACCTATATTCAACAAAAGTGACACTAGGTTGTACGCAATTTGCATTTGGATATGCTGCATTGGCATCTTGTGCACCCACCTTTGAAATTGATGCCATACTTGTATACCACACACACCAGAGGCTTGCTTATAACACAGACTTGCTGCTATGTGAAGTGAATAAGTTGTCCTTCATTTCTGTGCACACAATGTGATGAGGAACTGTTGACGTTTTAAGTACCTAGCTCAGTTCTTCATGACAGACTTTTTGGAGTGTGGAAGGCATTTGGCTAGAACGTGATAGTTCCTCTGGCTCATTGCCACCATACCATGTTTTATAGCATCTTCACATGTTGTACCCAATCTGTGATGCAATCTGAAGTTCCACTTTGAGTTCATTTTGTTAATGGCCTAGCTTGAGTTAGATTGTTCCTTTGTTTGTGTGCCAAGACTGTTTTGAGGTGTACAGAAATAATGAAAGAACAACAGGAGTAGCCTGGTAAAAGGTTTTTAGTTGTTAAAATTGTTGTGTCAATGTGAAGAGGGATAAATGGGATGGTGGTCGTGGCCTAGTGGGTAGTATACTTGACTCTGGACCAAGAGGTCATGGGGTCGATTCCTACCTTCAGCACTGGGTTCCTGGGCAAGACCCTTAATCCCAAGTTGCCCCAGGGAGACTGCCCCCTGTAGTTAGGGAGTGGAAGTCGCTTTGGATAAAAGCATCTGCTAGATGCAGTAAATGTGCTTTTTGTAATACCCGCTTTGAGAATGATCATTATGAAGTTATGAATAAATATAACAATATGTATGACTCCATGTCCTTACTGTTTGTGCGTCTGTGTCTGTCTATCACAGGCTGGAGCGGGAGGAGCGGTTAGCACGGGAAGCAGAAGAGAGGAAGCGCAGGGAGGAGGAGGCACGGCTCATGGCAGAGCAGCAGAGGCTGAGAGATGAAGCCCAGCGTCTGCAGCAGGAGAAAGAGGCACAGGAGAAGGCCAAAGCAGAACAGGAGGAGAACGAGCGCCTCCAGAAACAGGTAGGGTTTGTTTAAAAGGGCTGCCAGGTTATATGGGGAGGGTCCCAATAAGAGCAATGTCCTTATGGAGACAATTTTGATGGGAAAAAAAAAAGATGCTAAACTTTGCCAGCAGTAAGAGATGGATGACTGAAATGACTGGCTTTCATTACAAAACCGATTTAATCTCAGAAACTGCTCTAATGAAATCTTTACAAAGACACTGTAATTGGTGGAATGGTTTGGGTTATAGCTTTGTTGTTTATTGTTTAGACAAAATAATGAGTAATGCATGTACCATTTCACCACATTTCTGATTAGTGAGCTTTTTGAGTATACATCATTTATGAGGTGGTCAGATTGAGACAGCGCTGGAAGGAAGCAGGAGTCTCTCTGTCTTCCACTCTATATACAGGAGCTCATAGGCAAGACTTCTAACACTACAATCACCTTGCATCTGACATATACAAAAATTGTAAGCTGCTTTGGATAAAAGTGTCTGCCCATTTGTTATTATGTAAATTGGAATGAAATTTGTGCTGACCGAAGTTACCTAAGCCTATGATTATTTGTGTGACTTCACATTCCCCAGATTCCACTGTTAAACTGCAGCTGTGCTGTCTAAGCACAAGTACCACTGGGACAGTACATGCAGACACACAAATCATTCCTTTTTGGGCTGTAGATTCTGGACAAGCTGTATTAGGTGGAGCTGTATTAGAACTGTGTTAGATTAGAGCGGTTTCTTGTGACACGGCCACCACCTTGTGTTTAACACATTAAACAACACAATATGTGAAACCCTCACTTTCAATTGAACAGTGATCCAGAGCTTTATCTCATTTTCTATGAGGATTTTTATTGCTAAATGTAAAAAATTGCAAAAAAATTGGTTTACAAAAACAATGTATTCAAATCAAATAAAAAAACAAAGAAATTTGCCACTGCAGAGCCTTCATGTTTTATCTAAAAACAAGTTACTCTCAGATTCCATAGCATGTTGGGCAGAACCATTATAGCAGCTGCAAATGTGGACAACTCCATATGAAAGACTACATACCTGAAAGAAGTGTGAGCAAAATCCCTGTTTGTGTGACTAAATAAAATGATCAAAAGAGGGATTAAAAGGATTAAAACAAAACTGCATTAACACAAGAAAAATTAATTGTCGGCAATAATTAAGTAAATCATGTGTTAATGCATGAACTTGGCCAGCCCTAATTTAAATACATTGAATGTATAAACATGACTAGAGGATCAGATGAAACAGTAAGGGGGAATATAATTAATGTCATTTATTAAAACCAAAAAATTAATATGCACTTAATTGAATATTACAGTTGAAAAACAAATGTATCAAATCATTGTGGTTTATTCATCAGTTCATTTTGATATATTCATGCATTTTTACATACCAAACACAACCCAGTTCCGAGACAGTCATGCATTACATGGAAAATTCTTTGGGATTTTTTTCAGAGGCAGATGCACATCGGCCTGCACTAGCCCAGTTTTTCCATCAGTTTTGGCTGTGTGTTTTGCAGAAGGAGGAGGCTGAGGTGAAGGCCCGGGAGGAGGCAGAGCGACAGCGTCAGGAGAGGGAGAAGCATTTCCAGAAGGAGGAGCAGGAGAGACTGGAGAGAAAGAAGGTAGCATATCTCCTTGCCTTCAGTCTGACACTGCCATTTTTCTTTCAGACCTCGACCGCAAGCAGATGTTTTAAACACATGCTGTATACCCAAGGCGCTTCACCATCACGACACATTTCTCCACTTCCTTCTGACTGGGTCACGCATATGCTTCCTCAAAACTGGCACATCTTTGTAAAAATAGCTCACAAAGGCCAACTAATTGCTGGGTGTGAGCAGGGGGAGCAGACTATGACTCCAGTGTGCCACCCACAGAGGAGCTCACTCGCTTTTCCTCCTGTCTGAACGAAAAGTGTGTTTACAGGAGACAAAATGCACACTCTCTCATACCCCTCTGTCTCCAATGCTCTTAACCCACCAGACCAGTGTTTCTTACCACAAGTTTCTTTTTTATTAGAACCCCTGCTCCTTTATCACAGCAGCGTTTAGCTTTTGTGGGGTATCATTTCGTTTATTTTCCTCCCTTGACTGTGACATAGCACTAATGTTACTTTTGAGCCACACCTGCAGCTTTCCACAGGGGTGACTTTATGCGACGTAATAACTACACTGTTAAAATGAACTTGTTATATTGAGTTGCAGGTTGAAGTAATTCTCCTGCAGGAGTACAATTTTGTAGTTATAGTAATATGATGCGCTGTGCAGAGTTTAAATAATTTTTGTGCTTTGATTGATTTATATTTTTTCCCCCAACAGCGCTTGGAGGAGATCATGAAAAGGACACGCAAAACAGACGCAGGAGAGAAGGTATGGTTTTCATTTGGAGCTGCCTCTCAGCCCTGGGTGGACATGATCTTAAAATCGAATTTCATTGTTTTTTTTTGTTTGTTTTGTTTTGCAGAAGGACACAAAATCTTCCCCTCCCTCTCAGGTCAATGGTGGAAGTTCCAAACCTGAATCAGAGAGCATTAAAGGTAAAACATTAACATGATACTTTGTTTTAATTCCTGAAAATGCTCATTTTCTTAATGTTATCTTTCCTGAAATAAGCATCTGTTGCTTTTTCACCACATCATAATAATTATCATTACGTTCACAATTCACAATTCAATAGTTGACTGGATGTTTGCAGCACCGAACCGCCTGTTGGCAGACTAGATTATGAAGAGAATGTGTTATGTAACTTGTACATGCTGTGAACAAGAAATGCTTTTCTGAAGGAATCCGCCTCATACGCCTCACAAAAGACTTTTTCTGTGTTGGCTAAGGACATTATATCTGGAATGTTGTATAGGGTTCAGTTTCTCTGTGAATTGGATGAGCTTTAGCCTGTTAAGTCTGAATGATTCTTCAAAGATATCACATTGCAGGAAAGCATACGAAGTACAAGCTCACAGTACATCCTCAGCCCAAACACACCTCATATAGGCATTCCTAAAGTTTGGACTCATCTGAAAATAATTATGGCTGGTACAAGTCCACAATAATTAACTCCTTTATGACAATCAAGCAACAAAATTCCAAACAGTTTCAAACATACCTAGTTCATGTGGATGGAGTAGATTCAGTTATTCAATTGTTTTTTTTCTCCCTGAATGGCAGTACAAGGTCTCTGCTTATTGCTCAGTCCAGGTTTTTTTTTTTTTAGTCGGTTGTAATTACAGTTGTATACTAAGATCTGTCATTAAATGGCAAATACAAAGAGTCCTTTCAGAATCTCCTAAATGAATCCAGATGTAAAAAGGCTTGTTTTGATAAGCGTATAACCAAGTGGAGAAGGAAGAGAATTTGTGTCAATTATATGTAATTATTTTGTTTTCTCCACAGCATCAGCTGAATACCATCCAAGCTCGGAGCTGAAGCAAAATAATCAGTCACAAAGTGGCACAAACGAGAGGTATATAACGACATGCCTTTGTAATGCTTTTACATAGACACTGACACTCATTTATACTATTTATCTCATATGCCTCATAACTTATGTTTCATTGGCCAATGTATCTGTTACATCTACAATACAGGTGCAATTTGTATGTGTGTAGTTACTAATTTTAGGTAATTTGTTGCACCATTTGGCAACCGAACGATCCATACAGTCAGTCATTGTACAGATAAAATGACTCAAACTGAATATCATACAATGGCACCTGTGAAAGGCACCTGGTACCTCAGCACAAACTGCTGAAAATGTTAATGCTGATATTTAGGTATCTGAACACACAGCGCACAGCGTAACCACAGACCAGTCAAACTGCCCATCCTGACCACTATCTAGATTCAAAAACGCCTAAAATGGGCACATGAGTATCAGACCTGGACCTTCAAGCAATGGAAGTATTTGTCCTGTTGTGATGCACATCTTCAAAGCACTTTAGGAAGAAAGCAAGTTTGATTTGATGCTTGAAGCATGTTGACTGTTTGGATGTTTGATGCTCTGGACAATGTTCTACAGTGAAACCTTGGGTTCTAGCATATATGTGGCTGTTACATTAACACAGAAAACCCATCTAAACATTGTTACAGACCAAGTACAACTCTTTATGGCAGTGTTATTCCCTAATGGCTGTGGCCTATTTAGCAGGTTATTGCACCTTGCCACATTGCAAAGGAATGGTTTGAGGAACATAAAAATCGGTTCAAGATGTTGACTTGCCTTCCAAATTCCTCATGTGCTGGACAACCTAGCATCCAAGAAGGCCTCACCTTAAAAATACCTTAAGACTTAAAGGAGCTCTGGATACCACAGCACACTTGTGGAGTCCGTGTGTTGATGAGTCAGGTCTGTTTCGGCTGTACAAGTAGGACCAACACAATATTAAATGATTTTATTTCTGTGTATTTCAGGAGAAATGAATAAGAATAATGTTCTCCAGCACCAATGAATCTGCCAAGAAAGTCCAAATCTGCAGTTATTTATTAGGGTTTGAGGAGTGCCATGGGAAGGTGATTGCTTAAGTTGACTCACCAAAATGGGGGAGTTCTCAGTGGTCTCACTGATAAAATGCCAAAGATGAAACATGCTTGAGTTTGGTGTGTTTTATTGTTTATTGTTTATTCAGGATAAATAAATTCTTCCTACTCTAACTAGAGACTAGAGCTTTTCAGCTTAAGATTCCAAAGGATCTTAACATTTTGGCAAAAGCTCTCTTATATCAGTGAGTCTGGATCAATCATTTGAGATCCGAATTTGGTGGGGGTTTTTTTATATTTTACTCTAGATTTAAATTTTTTCATAACGACCACAAATGAGTGCATATTCTAATAAAAAACATAGGTAAAAACAACTGCCAGCACAGTTTTCCAGCAAAGCCATGCAGCCCTAAGTTTGGCCTGGTGGACTGGCTAGTGTATGTAATTAGCTTGTTAAGCAATTTCCTCCGGGATCAACAAAGTTTTCTGATTCAGATTCGGATTGAGATTCAGTAAACAGTTGGTGGACCCAGTGCACTGGCAGCTCTGAGTGAAGTGAAGGTAGGAGTGCAAGTGCAAAACTTGAGAAGTGGATACAGTTTACAAAGCAATCCCTAACCAGCTCTCAATGACTCATTTGTTAATAAAGTTTTAATAAAAATGTGTCACTTGGTTTATGAGAATGGTTAACTGTTACTTTAATCAAATCTTTTAAACACTGCAGCTGTCTCAATACTTTTTCCCAATTCTGTTTAGTTCTTCGTTCTTTGTGATGAATGGTGTCCAGCCCACCAAGCATGAGAATGGACTGTCTTCAGGGAGCGAGGCGTCCCACTTTGAAGAGATTGTCCAGCTGTCCAACCATAGCGGCAGCAGCGGTGGACGGGAGAAATCAGAGACTGAGATCCCAGATGAACCGATTGTGGCCTTTGATGGTGGGAACTCCTTTCTGAAGAAAGCAGGTCCTATGAAGCCTCAGCATGTTGCAGGTGAGATCAGAGAAATCAGTGCTTCTACAATATGCTTAACAATATACAGCAGATGAGTAAAAATGATCAACACAAGTTAACACATTTTGCATACTTATAATGGGAAGTTCTTCATGAAGAACAGGCAGTTCTTTAAACGGATGTGTTGGGACTACATATTGTGGGCTGAGGCTTCCGTTGGTTACCCCAAAAGTAAAACCCGTCCAGATGTACAAACAATGGATGAAAGAAATCAGGCTTCACAACCATCCTTGTAAATGAATCCCAGCTTTCAACCTTGCTTTAATTTCTTCCTACGTCTTTTCTTTTTATTTTTAGAAAGAACCTGTTAGGGTTATGACAGTCTTTTAATATTTGTTCATACCTGCATTTTGTCAACAAGTTGTTCCTCTTTCACAGTTGATCAGTCATAATCCTTTTACAGTTTAATGTAGTGTATGTGAGAAATGGCACACAGTTAGTACTCAAATGAAGATTTTATGTGTTACAATTGATTGAGAGGTTGATATTTTTTCCACATTTCTATTTTGTTTTTGAAGAATTGGGGGTTCTAAACATTATAATTGATAAAACACTCAATTCATCACTTATCCTAAAGATGACATTGGACATTCCCCTGTAGACCATGGAGTGAAAAGCTGTCAGGGTTAGTATTGAACACCTTTTTAACACTTCATGTTAGAAACTAGTGTAGTAGGGCAGCTATAGGGCAGATCTCAGGTGTTACTATTGGCTCTGAGGTATTGCTAGGCAATCTTCTGGCCTGTACCTTCTTACTAGAGGGTCAGGGGCTATCATGGGTGTGAAGGGGCAGCGTACGTGTGGAGTTTAATCCCTGGAGGCTCTTTCTGTAGTTCTGCCATGTGCTTCATTGGCAGCCAGGCAGCCCTGGATGGAAACAGGACCCAGGCTCTGGTATGCCCCTTCTGGACCCTGGCTCTGGCATGGTCAGCATTATTACCAGCCAGAAACACCCATCACCCCTCCTCTCCACCATCCCACACACACACACACACACACACACACACAGTGAGAAAGATCCCCACCTGCTACCCTGCAGACAGGCCGCACCATAAATTATCTATAAAACAAACATGGAGAGGTCACAACCCTGGCCTGCCAGCTTTCAAGAACGAGCATTTTCTTTCTGGTTTTATCTGTAGTTTCATCTTAGTTTCATTGTTTTTTTTTGTCAGGGAATGGGATAACTTAATATTGTGCAAAACAAACAAAAAAAAGTTTGTATGGAATATTATACATCCAAAACTTAAATGATAAAAAGAGAAATATGATAACACAGCTGCTCAAGCAGAACTGGTGTTTTTTGTATTGGTGCAGGTGCAGAATAACCGGAACCCTACATACAGTTGTATGGAAAACTAATTTAAAATTACATGATCTGTTGATTTTCTAAATAAAAATACGTTTTTTCAGTTTTATAAGGAAAACATCTACATTGTCATGAAGAATGACCTTCACTTGCCAGCTTGAATATATCTAAGGACAAAATAAACCGTAAAATGCTATCTGTGCTAAAGTTTTGGCAAATTGTATATTTTATGTTTATTTATTTTTTTAAGATGCTGAAATAACCAAATAAATATGGATTGTGTATCATGGCAGAAAATTACCATATTTAAGTCTGTTTACTGTAGATTATTTCACAAAAAGAGAAGCTTAACTCAAACTGTGTGCAAACTTACCAAAGCTGATATAAGATAGAGGCTCTAACACCAAGGACCCTGATGAGTGGGTTCATTTGCTGAGTGAGCTTTTTTTCTCAGTAGGCTGCTCTGCCACAGTGACACTGATAATTTGAGGATAAACACATGGTTTTGATAAAAGCTGTGGGAGGAACAAGTGATATCAGCCTTGTGTTTAGTGAGAGTACATCTTGCTCCACCTAATTTGGACCACCTAATTTATCCCAAATGGGTAGAAGCCTATATAGATGCAGATAAGGATCATTTATTTATAGGACCTGCTTTTACATGTGTAACGTGTGCTCACCATGTTAACCAAATGAAAAAGCAGAGAAATGATCAAGTTCCTAAGACAGTAATACTGCATGTTTTTGTATAAACCGTGTTTTGAACCAACAAGGTTAATACCAGTTATTTCATCATGATTTCTGTACTAGTCATAATAGATTCCCACACAAAGCTGTCCTTTTCTGTCCTTTCCAGAGGTGCTGTGAGTAACACTGCTGTTTGGTGGAGATGAGCCTTATCTGGATGGCTTCAACTTGCTGCCTGTGGGTCTTCGTGTGATAAAGCACAGACCTGTGCCAACCCAATCACTGACTGCTGTTTAGATTGTACTAAGCATTGCCATGGTCAGAACCTCCGCTGGGCAAAAGGGTCTGAAAACAAGAAGCCACTTTTCAGTCAAGCTTAACTAAACAAATCTTCACCTCCCACCCAGGTGCATCTGTGTCCCTATTTATGAAGAACCCACTCAACAGTCTGACCTTGCACCTTATGGCAGACAGCTTCATGCGTCTTAGTATTCACCACAGGAAAAAAAAAAAGGTTGTAAACACATGATGAAACGTGATTTACCACAGTCTTTCTTCTTATCATGAGTTTAAATGCAGAGTGCTTTGCCTATTTTGTTTTTAATGTTTAGTTATTTAATGTGATGAGAATTGTAACTACTGGGTACAGCTGTATGTGAATAATGTAAATTGGAGTACAGGAGGAGGCGGTGTGTGGAATAAAACTGAAGGAAAGGGAGTGGCATGTCTCTGTTCTGTATTTTGAGGGTGTTTAGATGTGTTTATGGAACCAAAAGCCACAAAAATGTTTCCTAGGAATGTTATTGCAGTTCATTGGTGGAGGCAAAATCATTAACATATCAAAATATCTAAATCAAGGGAATTTAAACATATCTGACTGCATTAATATTTCTGCACTGTAATAATCTGGAAATCTGTTGAAGGTCCTTGAATGCTTATGTTACAGCACACACACACACACACACACACATGCATACCCCATTGCATTCTTCAAAATCAAACGAGTGCCAATACTGGACAAATAGGTTGTAAATGTATCAGCATGTTTACAAACTACTTACTAAAACATCCACAGTTCCTTGAAATTTCTAAGTCAAGTTTCTATCATTACAAATAAATACTACATGTGTAGTTACACCACAGTAGCTGGTCCAGGGGCTTGGTATTGCACATAGTGATCCTAGACCGGTAAACAGCCACTCAGCCTAGAAAACCCATTTCATTTTCTTTGGCACTCAGCTGCCCCACTCTTGAGTTCTGCTGCTTTGTGTTGAAGCTGTTTTTGCTCTAGATGCTTCTATTTCACAATAATGGCCCTTATGGTGACCAGGGCAGATCTAGCTTACCTGTTCCTGATTTTAAAAATAAATGTTTTTTTTTTATTTTTTTACCACAGTTACGTAATATGAGAGAAACACTATACAATTTATGCAGCACATGTGTCCGGTTTGTTACAATGCTAAACCAATTGATTAACTGAAGGCATGATCCTCACTCACAAAACATTTTAAAAAGTCCCTGTTTCATATTAAATAATGTGTGCCAAATAGAACCACATCTAACATTTGACATGCTGCGTATCCTGTTTGGCGAACTTGCATAAAATATATCACTTCTCAAGTAGTGCAGCTGTAGCTGAAAATGTCCTCCATTTACGCCACAAAGGAATTCAGGATTCCATGCCCCTTCCAGCCCTCCGCCCATCGGCTCCATTGGAAAGTGCACGGTTCTCTGAGCCCTGGACATGGACATCCCAACCACTACATGACTACTTCAATTCATGTCTAATGAATCTCTCTTCCCAAACCTTGGGAATACTTGAAGCTTCCATTGCCCTGAAATTACTTACACTTAATCTTCTCCACTGGACTGTGGGGTCTGTGGTTTTCAAGGAGACCCACATGGTTAGCCCACTGTGATCGCTTCCATAGGTGTCTCCAATACATCTTCAGTTTAGAGAGTGTGGATATATTTTGTCCTCTTTGTGTGAATAAATCTGTCTTGTCCTATGGATGGGTAGATGACAGCCTTTCCTTTTTTTTCCCACACTCACTCCTGTTTTACGGGCTCAGGCCTGTTAGTTGAGACTGAGACATTTTTAAAACCTCCCAATCCTGACCTGCAGCCATGTGGTTAATGTCTATTAATGGGCTATGAATCCTCAACTGATTTGCCACACAGCAGAGGGCAGCACCAGCACAACACTAGCTCCAAGATCAGGTTTCTCTCACGTCAAACTTTTCAGAGTGCCTGCCAGCCTGTATTTTTCTTCACTGACCCCAGTTCTAAAAGGAATTTTAAATATATGGCCAAGCTATTTTATTAAAGCATAGCATTCAGTACGACTTCAGAGTGCATGGCTCTTTTAGAGACTGAGGATTTTATTATAGTTTTGAGTCAGCTGAGGGTGCGTTTAGAGCTTTCCCTGAGAAGGGGAAAGAAGGGCTAAATTTAGGAGATGAGTGTCAGTGGCAGAGTGATAGTGAAGTGGTGTTGCCAAGACATTGCATTAATGCACAAAGAATGGGAGGGGGGGGGGGGTGAAGGGGGAAGGGGCAATCTACAATTTACGAGGCTCTGACGGATATACAACAGGACAAAGATCCTGTCAATCTAGTGTGGCCCCGTCACTCAAACAGTCCTGGAATGGTGACACCTGGAAGCTGGGACACACTGTCACTTTGATCCACAGCTTATTATCTTTTCATGGCTGTTTGGAGACCACTAGTCTATTCCACTTGAGCTTGTAGTACATTTTATTTAATATGCTAGGATGTTTGTTTTGCAAGATTCTTTTTACAGGCCAAGGTAGCATTAAATAAGTATATTTTTACTCTCGTCCAGCCATTAACAGTAGATCTCGCTTTTACATTTCCATAGCTTGTAACTCTCAACCAGCCACTACAGACTGAGACAGTTTTGCTGACCTCTGATAAGTTTATGGGCTAATTTCCCGGACTTGGATTAAATCTAGTCTTGATTAGTGATGCCAGGGGAGGAACTCTGCTAAAATTAGACATATTTAGAGTCTGCAAAAATTGACCGAAAAGGTATTTTACACCAAATTATCATTCATTGAATTTTCATTACCAGTAGTCTCAGTTGCACCTAAGTGTACGTTTGGTCAGTACAATGGGTCCTCTTAGAGTTCAAAAATAAGTCTTATCTGTGACCTATTTAGAAGTCAAAACTTCAAAATGAACTATCGATGAAACCAACCTCAAATGGAAACTTGCATGTACATGTAGTGTCATTCATTCAGGAGTGAAAGGGATCCTTTCATCCATCAGGCCTTTTCATGAAAAGCAGCACAAACTGTTTGTATTGAACCCCCATAAATCTTTGATCTTGCAGAAATTATAAATTGATTAGGCCTGTGTTTGCATTTTCAACAAGATATAGGCAGAGGGAGGGGTCATGGTATGGACTGAGACAGCTGGTGACATAAGGTGTGGAGTTGCAGAGCAATGCAAGTGTCAATACCACCAAACTGCCGCTGCCCCCAATCACTCCCACACTCACACTCACTCTTGCTCTTATCTTCTAAACAACAGGCCCTCTTTCCAACAGCTGCTATCTGATGGTGGCATATTAATGGGAGGCTGCAGAATGGCTGGCACTTAGAATGAGCCTGCTGCACATTGTTGTTGGCCTCCTTTTTGTACCGACTTCTTTCGGATCAAGGATGTTGTTTGGTGAAAGGCAGTTTAAAGATCCGGCCCTTGCACTCCCAGTCATTGTTTGTCCTTCATGCCGTTATGAGATACGGCTGAGAGTATTCATTCTTTGTAGGGGGTGATGGTGGCTACCATGCAGCTGGTTATAAATGGGCAGCAGATGGAAAAAGTACAAGCATTTGGAGAACTTTTGGTGGGCTTTTTGATGTAATACCTTGTGCGCCAATGTGCTGGGAGCCTCAGCCATTGATCAACAGTGCGATTATGACATCAATGCCAATGCAAAACCAGTGTGTGAAAGTGAGTTTGTTTATTTCCCTGACCTGACCAGACCAGAAAAGCCTGCTGCTCTTTCCTTCCCGCTCACATTCTTACCTGCCTATGTCATCCTACATCCACCTTGATGTGTGCAGTTGGTAAACAATGATTCACAGTGACATTTAACCCTGATGCTGGCAGTCAAATGAGGTCATTCAAATGCAGGGGCGCTGGAAGCATTTTTATTGTGGAGGGGAGTGCATCCTTCTACATCTGGGAATTGTGTTTGCTGTCTCAGCCTTTGTCTGGTTGGGAAGGGTGGGGGTGTTTGTGTGTATGTGTGTGTTGGGGGGGGTGTTGGAGCGCGGAGTTACGAGCGTGCAGAGTCTCGGCTGTTGTCTGGGAAACTAAACGTTGGGATGAAATGAATGTCTGTGGGGGGGGGCATGCACCCCTCTGCTATTATGGTTCCCATATACAAATGACTGGTAATGAGTTGGAAACCTGATGATGAGCATCTACAATACAAAAAACGTTTGGTAGATTCCACTTTTCATCGCCCTCCAATGTCGGTTCAAAATTCTGTTCATCAAGTTGGCATTTAAATTCAATTTTTAGTGAAAGCTCAGTCTTTGTATTAAACCTCTTTATAAAGAATCGGCATATGGAAGGTTCAGCTCTAAATAAACCACTTTCAAATGAGGGAAAGCCGAGGGATGAATGGCAATGATGAAAAAGATTACAGAACATTAGCTGGGAATTAGGGAGAGGAAATTGAAGATGGGGCATGTGGGAATGAAAGTGTGAGAGGGTTTTTTTTTTGGTTTTTTTCAAATTAAGTTTGAAAAATGAGATGCACGTATTTGGCATGCACAAGCTTAGGTTTGCCGGACTGTATTTGTCTCTTAATTTTGGTGCTGACGGTGTGCTTGTTTTATTACTGAGCACCCAGCCAGCAGCCCTGTGAGCCGCAGTTTTGCCAGTTTGCAGGTTGGTTATTTACAGAGCTGTTGGGTTGGCTTCAGAACAGCCTCATGGCATGCCATTAGTATGGCAAGGCTTTCAATATAAATCTCCTTAACAGTCTCTGCCATGAGAAGATTGTGTATCTGGAGGAATCTGAGTTTGCATGGTGATAGCCAGATACACAACAGAAGAAAGTTTTTGTATGACTTACTTGACTGCTGTCAATGTGAATTGCCAAAACAGCTTGATCAAACACACCTGCGTTCCCTTACGTAAAGCACCACTCACTAGTCATATTATCAAATATGGTTAAACATCTATATCAGAAGATCTCTGGTGATGCATTTTCCCTGTGAGTACAGTGTATGACCAGCCTTAGTCTAGTTATTAAACACAGATATTGCATGAGAAGTAAATTACCGTAAACAAAGTATTTCCTGTAGAATGAAGAAGTGGAACCATGTTGAATACTCGCTGTGAAGCATTAGCGGGCTCCTAGTGGCAGTGCATGAGTGAGAAAGTGAGAGACACTTGAGAACAGATACATATGGCCTTTTTGTGTATTGGAATTTTGAGTGTCACCCACCAAGTGACAGCGCTCTGATAAAGTGAACAGAACATTTAATAGGGAAAATGCGAATGGAGTTTACTTGCAGAAACTCTTCATGCTCATCATTAAACTATGAAACTATTAACCTTGTTATTTGTCCTTCCTATTTTTTCCAGTCTGAAATGTCCTTTGAGGCCCCTTCCAAATTCATCCCAGATTTTTTGGTCATCTCACTGGAGATACAGAGTAGGATGGAGCACAGGATGTTGATATTTATCATACTTTCTTGACCGTTACAGATCCTAATATGCTTTAAAGCCATAGAGCCTCCACAGCTGTGGCCCTCAGGCCTCAGCATGAAAGCCCTGTCATGTGGGCATGAATCACATAGTATCATGCTAAGATTTGTAGCATCCTTTTGACAGCAGACACAGTACAACACAATACAAAAGGAGTAAAAAGCCTTGAGATGTTTATTGAAATCAAATACATGATGGTACCCACTTAGTATCGAATAAAACCAAATGAAGTAGTTTCAACTTCGCTAGCTCTTTAATTTACTAGTGTTAGGAACATTTCCTTAGTCGACTACAGAGCACACAGGAATGTCACTCTGAATAATAGTAGCCTACGTATTTAAGTAGGCAATCTTAGCATCAGTGAGCCAAAAGGTGTGCTTGTTCCAAAACCTAGACTGTGGATTGGCTGCTTGGATCACACTCCTTTTTCATGTTAATAACATCAATGCTTCCTGATAAGTCTGCAGCTTGTTAGTGCTCTGTAAAATCACCTCTTGCTCAGTTTTGGTTTGCACCACATCCATATTGATTTGTAAAAAGAAAGTATTAAAAAAATATCCTTCAAGAATAGTCAGAACTGATATTGGAACGAATACTGTTACTGAAACTTTTCAATTATTCTAAAGCCTAAAAATGCTGAAAATATCTGAAATATTGTTCTCATGTCTACCCTTGTCTGGACACCTTTTCTACAGCGCTGCAACATGACCTGCTTCACTCAGCAAATGAAGGAACACCATGTGCAAAAACAGAAACAATTATAATATTTCTTCCTTTGCTGCAGCTTATGGACTAATAACCATGAGCTGTTTCCATCGATGCTCATTGATTTACTGAGTTCTGCAGATGGTTTCAGTTCATAAAATCTGCTCTTTGCACATTTTCTAGTCATCCTTTGTCACTCTGCCTCACTTCAACTCACCCTTTTCTCTCTTTGAGAGGAAACCAGTAAGGTAATCAATCTTTCTCTAGGACTGGGCCTTGGAACAGGAAGGCTGCCTCACCATATGCAGTTTGGTGCAAAGTGTAATCATTTATTACATCTACACTCAAGATCCAAGCGTTACATAAATGCCACTTATGTGATCTTAAGACGTTATTATCCATAGCAACTCCTCAGAAACCAAATGTTCCAGAAGAAACTGTAATAGGAATGCTCAGCAGTTTTATCAGTGCTATCCTGTACCTTTCATCCATTGCCGTTCAGTAACTATATGTTCTGTTTACATAGTTTATCGCGTGCGTGCCAATGAACCGTAACTTCGAGGCCATAAATTTGAATAGATTTTGATATACACACATAGAATGAAATAGGCCAGCATGACAGTTACATGACTGGTTTTTATCTTGACATGTGAGAAACATGTGAAGGGAAGGATACAAATTCTGTAGGTACATTTAGAAATGCTAATCTCTCTTAAGTTACAGCAGTCATGTAGTGAGCCCAGCCAATACAAACAGACATCAGAAAACATATAAAATGTGTGGAGTGTCTCGTGACCACACTCCAAATGGTACTGACTGTGGTATTGGAATTACATCCATTTGTATGTCACTGAACATCTTATTCAAACGGCCAGATGCAATTGAAAGCAGCCTGCAGTTCATGCTATAGCTAAGAGTAAAGGTTCTCCATCTCTTTCCCAGGCCTGTGAAATCTGTCAAATTGTCTTCGCCCAGTCCTGGCATACCACAGCTTATTATAAATAAACTGCCTTCTGAACGCCCACTGCGGTAACAAGGTCCCAGGCCCGAGTCGGGTTTCTGTCCCAGGCTGGAGAAATGCTAGCCTGTCTCAGCTGTGTTGGTCAGTAATCAATGAGAAGAACTTTGGTTTCTTACTTAGATGCCAGTATTGCCACCTCCTTTTTTTCCGGCAACTCACAGCATGCGGTTTAAGTGTCCTTGCACCCTTTATCCTTTCATCAACATTGCACCTGTTGCCTTGGCTCACTTCACAATGTCCGTCTCACTCTTCTGGAAAGTGGAATTGAGAGTCAGTCTGCAGTATATGATGGCTGCAGCAATCTGTCAACCTCTTAAAGTGTCCACAAAGTAACTGCTCAATATGTTCCTAAATTATTCTTGGCTTGGATATATCTTGAATTATTATAATACACTTTAAAGTGATTGTCATTAGACTTTAAAGGTCTCTTCAGTCTTGCACATCACAATTGAAATGATGACTTGGTAAAGAGCCTTCCACTGAAAAACTATAGTTATGGTTCTCAAAGTGGGGTCGTCTAGGGATCCACAGAGTAAAGCCAGATGGTCTCTTATTTGATTGTTTTTAATGACATATTTAACAATATTTCATTGATTTTTTTTCTGAGCCAAAAGCTTGTAAGCTTTGACCTAAACCAATATCTTCTACACAGCATGTGTTTAAATTAGAAGTGGCAAATAAGGGCAACAAATAAGTACTATTAGAACATGATATGGATTCCCAGTTTTTCTGAGGTACTACAAACCAAAACAAGGCAGTAATACCATGTTTTTATACATTTACATTTCCATTTACGGCATTTAGTTGACGCCCTTATCCAGAGTGACGTATATCAGTGCTCAAGTAATCCACAACAGTATCAAGGACCTGTAGAGCAAGATTTAAGTCAACATCCACCAATCACCTATGGTACTGTAGCTCTGTACACCTGATCAACACCATCACTGATACCTAACTACAACAATCATGGCACATAAGACAGCACCTGTAAAAGAATGTAAAACATGGTTAGGAAGGCAAGTTTTTTTTTTTGTAAGGAGAAATAAGAGATGGTTAATCGCCAAGGTGCTCCTTGAAGAGGTGGTGTTTGATCAATGCCGCCATGTACGGGGGCGCCAGACCATTCTTGGCTTTGAAAGGTTTCACTTCCAATTTACTTCATGCCGAGGAAAATCCAGTCAAACAGGACCAACAACTTTGTAATTAAACTAATTTGGTGCTTAGTGTTCTTTCAGTACTGACAATAATACACCATGTAGTCAGAAAAACATAAAAGCAGGCTGTAAAGTTGAATGCAATAATGGAAACAATATTACTCTACTTGCCCCAATGTAGACATAAAATCATTTGTTCATCAAATAGATAACCACCACAGTCACAGCTTTAAATATATACGTGCTTACCTAATGAATCTAACATTTGTAGATTTTAAGGGTGGGGTTTTTGGAACTAGATGAGTTCCCTGGCTGAAAAGTTTAAGAACCTTTGATATGGGAACCTTTGATATGGTTCTTCTTTGTCATTTCTCAGAAGAACTGCTTTTTGGCCTTGTTAGTTTGAAGAGTCTAGGGCTAGATATCTCAACTCCAGTGTTATGTAAGAAAGTCCTGAGCACATTCAGCCTTTAAATCAGGCTTTTGCATTTCAGAGCCAGTTCTGTGAACACTTTTGCCAGACTAGTAAAAAGCTGCTGATTCTTGGCATGGTGTGCTGTTAAATGAAGGGGTTGGCTACAGAAAGGTATGATGTGAGCCGAATTCTGCCGGCTTTTGTAACTGATTTACTCCATGAGTGAGCATGTCCCATCTCCAGAATGACTCAGACCTTTAAAAGTAGCTCGGGTTAGTGGTACTAAACAGAGCATGAAATAGTAGATGGACCCCTCAGCATGGGACATGTGTACCTCAGCCTGATTTGTCCCTTTTTCTGTCCGGTAGTCGTGCCTTTCAACCAAGATACACTCACTCAGTGAGTCTATGTGTTTTCTCCTAGAGGGAAGTGAAAACTAGAAGACAGATGCACACTGCCAAACAAGGATTCTGACATCAAAAGATACTTGCGGTATCAAAGGCACTTAGTAATGAAGCCCAGTTCAGCACACATACATTTCGAGCCCCAATCTTAAAACAAGTGTCTATCTGCTTTTTTTGCGCTATAAAATGTTTAGGGGAACCACCTTTTGCCCAGCTGTCTGTTTGCTCTGTGAGGAGTTGAGCTAATTGAAGTTCACTGAATTTTTACAAGGATTTGATCAAGGTCTCCTCTACAAAAGAGGATTGTTTTGCCCTCTGTTTGCTCATGCCATGGGGGAAAGGGGAGATGAGATTCAGAGGCCCAGGCCATGTGGTCTTCATCTGTTGCTTAGCAAGCTATGGGAAGCAGAGCTATAAGCCTATCTTCACTCACCTCTAGAGGACATAAACATCTGAATTCAGCAGCAGATGCACCCCAAAGGGCATTTAGACAATGCAATGATCTGATACATAGCCAAGCATCTCTGCACACAATAAAGTCTTTCTCCAAGACACTGCCAGATAATATACAGTGCCTTGAAATTATGTTTGGAAAATCTGACTTTTTATCATTATAATGAGGCACAGTATGCATATTCCTATACTGTCAGTGCCTAGATACCATTGACCATATGATTGATTACGTACACACACACACACACACACACACACACACACACACACACACACACACACATATGTATATATGTACTAACGTAGCACCACTAGCTCTGTTATTTTGTCTTTACAAACATATCAGATGTGAAAAATGATACATTTGGAATATGCAGTAGTACCATAGAATATTTAATCAAGAGAATACACCTGTTGCAAATTTAGCCAAGCAGACACAAAACACAAAGACGCATTTGAGCAGTCATGATTCCACTGACTGTAAAGAAGCCTTGAAGGACCCCTGTTTAAAAGCTTGGAAAGATGGCCAGAATGTGCTAACTTTAAAATGTTGTATGATTTCTTGTAACTGGCCATAAAGTTTTATGAATTTGGAAAGTCTCACTGGAAATGGTAAAAAAAAGCATATATTTGCTCTCCCACAAATTTCCATTCATTAGTTTACTGGGCATGAATCTTATCACTTTGTGCTTCGTGGTTTTTGCAGCTGATCGACAGATTTTTTCAAATGCAGTCTTTGTGAAGAATTTCTTAATTAAAAAGTGGTGAGCACAAATAGACTGTCGGCATGCTGACGTTGGACGGCTCAGGGCTGAGCTAAGGAGCTGATTATATTAGAATGGAGAGTGATAAGTATGGGTGAGAAGAAAGATATTTGGCCTCTGATTGAACCTGGTGTCGAGTCCTCATCCACAGCTTAAGGCCATTTTATGAGAGACATTCTAGAGTTTCCCTCCTTGTGCTCGCAGTGGTGGTGTTTGTCCATGCAGCTATTTTGGAAAGCGGGGTACTTGGAGTTCCACATTTTCACCACAGCCACCTTCCTTTCTCCTCTGGCATGCTTCACTCCAGGGAGGGAGGCGTCAACTGGAAATTAGAAATGCTTGGTTTTGAAATGAGATCTGTCAAAATATGGTGTGTGCACCTAGAATGTGTGTGTGCAAAAGTGAGAGATAGTGTGTGTATTGGTCTGAAAGCTTGAATGACTCTTTGAGAGGTTGTGTGAGAGGTGTTAGCAAGGAATTTAGGTAACACTCTGTTACTTAGCTTTGGGGGGCAACCAAAAGCAATAAGAGTGACTCTGGAAGTAGAATCCCCCGGTCGTGGTGGAACACAGGGTAAAGCAGAACAGTGGGCCTATTCACACCAATAATTTTCCTTGGCACAATTTTAAATGGTAAAAAAGTGAGATCACTCGTTTTTGCATTTGAAAACACTGTCATATGCAAAAGTGAATGAAAGGTGTCTTCTTCTTCCAAAGGCAGTTTAACCTCTATGGAGGTGAAGAAGTGGGATCTGGGGCACAGTAAACCACAGCTTATCACAGGGTTATGTTCCCAGAGTGTCTGCGCAAAGTGAAATACTTGTTGTGATGACGTTAAAAAATGCCTAAAAACGCCTATTCTTAAAGGGTAAACCCTAAATATACCCTGAAATATGCTCCCAAAACACTTCAATTTAATTTAATGTTTAATTCATTTTCTTTAAAGAAAATGAAATGGGAAGCCCAAATTTGTATTGTAGAGTTTACACTGAAAACCTGCAATATTAGAATGTAAATACCAATGTTACCCATATATGTATTGTACTGTAATTCATGCCTGCATGTTTTCTTTGGTATGCGCTATCATTTTATTTGGTTTAAGCAGGTAAATACAGTAATAAATTAATTACATTTACAGTAATTAGTAATTAGGGCTTTAATAAATACAAAATGAAAAACAAAATGAAAAACACTCGAGACGCTCCATGGGGGAAATTCTGGACTGCAGCTGTGTCAAAGGGCAGCAGCCAATCAGCAGCAAGGATAAATAAATAGCATCACGGTTTGCTATATTCAAACCTTCCATCTCTGAGTACAGTATTATTTCACCATCCCAAGATGCACTTTCTTTGTGTTTCTCTCCTCAGTACCAAAACATTTATAGTTATTTTATACATAAAAATGTATGTTACTATTTATGTTACAAAATTAGTAAATTATATTTAGGAATAAATGAATGAAAAATGATATATTGCCACAAAAAAAAGCTGGGATGACTGGGCCTCATCCACCATGCCCCCTCGTCCTTGTGCAAGATTTCTGTTTGGGCGCGGTGCTTAGCAATGATGATATCTGTAGTTTCTGCATTAATGCTGAGGATTCAGCAAACAATTATTAGTTAGGTTCTTCGAACAAGTCCACAGTGGACTGCTGATCCGTGTTAAAGTGGGGGTTTATTGTATTCACATTTCCAAGAATCCCATTTAATATTTTTAGGCCTTTTATTCATTCCTTCTGGCTGTGTTTCGTACGAATATGGTGGAATCATTAAACAATTCACTCTGTTGTGATTACGCATAAACAAAACCTCTGATGTGTTGCTTTACATTCTGTCTCCACTATAAGGCGAGGGTATCTGCAGACATGCTGGTGTTTGACCACTGGCCATCACTGATGCTTTACAGCAGCATGAACCCCCACGTTTAACATTAACCGTAACATAGAGGCCCATCGTTCTAGCAGCTGTCAAATTTGCTCATAATCAAGCTTGGGAGGTAAACTGGACTTATTTATTTTCTACACGGATATGATAACTCATGATCAGATAGAAATGACTACCTTGTGAGGCTGGGAGAGTGAGTTCCAGCTACAGTGAGAGGCTTTAGGGAAATGATTATTTTCAGTTAAGTAACCAAATGTGGCCAGGAATGAAATCCAGATGGGCCTTTTGGATGTTGCCGCCAGAGCTGGGTTTTGGCTATATCTTCAGGAGCGAAGGAGCACATTAAAAAGAGCAAAAAAATGTTGATGTCTCATCTGTTGCATAACTGAGTTTTCAAATGGTGTCTCAATAGTAAACTAACACACTGCGAACCCTTATTTAAGTGTAGAAGGCATTTTTTGCATAAAAAACTTTTGTTTGCCTTTGCTTTTGGTAGTTCAAGAAACTTCATTCTGTTTTCCTTAAAACACATTCAGCATTCTCCTCCTCTTGTGTCAATATAGAGTATCAATAGTGCATACACACACACACACATGCACAAACAAACACACTTTCTTACCTGTGATTAGGCATGTGAGTGAATATGGAGGGCCATGTGCTTCTTGTCTTTAGGAGGACATTTTAAATAGGAACCATTCTGATTTCATGCCACTTTGTATGGGGGATCTCAGCCCATACTATTCTTCCTTTCACTTTAAATGTCCTGGATTTCATGGTAGTAACTGTGATGGGTGCTGGGTTACCCTCAGAGGCAGTTATGGCTCTGTAAAGAAAATGGAATAGAACCACAACTGGTGCTATTGTTCTTTATTTATGGTGCGTGAGGGCCCATATTTCTCAGGTACTTCATTTGAACATTTTCTTGTGCATGTTTTTCTCCTGTTTTCTTACCTCTTTAGTCCACTCAAAAATTTCAGCCCCTTCAGCAAATGTACTAGTTAAGGCAGTCAATTTGAAAGTGTCAATTACCAATCCTCTGCCAACACTTCTGAACACAGCAAATTATGTTTACAATTGCAGGACACGGCAAACTGCTGTAGCAACTGAAAGATGTGAACAAAGACATGGAACTCAATACATTTTCCTGATGACATACATGAGTGCTATGCCATTTTTGCATGTTTTATTGCCATTTTTTTTATGTTACTCCTTGAAACATAATAGCGCAAATATCACCATTCACTAAACACAGTATCTCAATGTAAACTCCTCAGTTCCATCCTGTGGGAAGAGAGCATACTTTTAAGGTATCTTATGTTTGCAGAGAAAATTCTTAATGCATCCTGTGGCTGTAAAGCATACTCTTAATCCATCCTTTGGCTATAGAGCATACTTTTTATGCATCTTGTGGGTATATAGAACACTCTAAATGCATGCTATTACTAGAGCATACTCTATGCATCCTGTGGCTATACAAAGTATGCTTGATCCATCCTATGTCTATATTGCATATTCTTAATATATGCTATGGATGTATGCTATGGATGCTCTTAATCCATCCGATGCTTAATGCTTCTTATAGCTATTGAGCATCTGCATAAAATGGGCACAGAGTGTACTTTTAGGGCATCCTGTGGCTGTAGTGCATTCCCTTAATGCTTAAGAGGTCTTTTTGGAAATGTTTCCCAGATCCTGCAAACTATTCATAAATGGTGTTTAGCCACATGGTTTTGATTCTGCACAGAACACAGTGCACTGAAAAAGGCTGCAGCGGCTGATTCCAACAAAATAAGTCAGTTGAGATGATCGACTTACTCACTTCGGTAGGTTTTAGCATTAAAATACAGCCCAAGTGGTGCATCTCAACATATTGTTTAAGTGCTTTGTTTTTTCAGTCACATTGTGGTACAGTGAGTCAGGCCCTTGATAGCAACAGGCATCTGACTTCGGTTATACTGAGAAATACAGTCCCTGTTTTAAAATGTGCCCAGGGAATACCAGCCAGCTTTCGGCTGGAAACTGTGACTCTTTTGAATGCCCTTCAGTCAACACCTCTATAGTACACATCCACCCCTGCATGGCAGCTTTCCACTGTGTGCCACTGTGGAGCATTCTAATACTCCAAGGAGCAGCCTGTTTAGTAAACAAGTTCATAAGCCACACACTAACATGCTTACTTATGCTTACAAGGTGTTCTGAGACCATGGGACTGCTAAGCATGCTGTTATGTTGACATGGTACAGTGTGGGTAAGTCACAAAAAAAAAAATGCAATTAAAAAGAGATTCTGTAACGCTCCTTGATTTTAGTCCAATATTTAGGCATGAAATTGAAACTAAATGTCATGTTAAGTTCAGATTCAGATTCAGATTTTATTTGTCACATACAATATATATGGTACCACATGCAGTGAAATGCATTTTGCAACGGCTTACCTTAAAGAAAATAAACTAAAAACAGTAGAATCTGTATGATGGTAAGATGGTGAAAATGGATAAAGTAAAGATAAAGTATAGATAAAGTAAAGGATAATGTAAAGCAATAGTAAAATAAACTACAGAGAAATGATACTTAAATGGATGTATGGGTACACTGTCAAAATGGCACTGCATGACATCTGCATTTAAACACATCAAGGATTTTAAAGTAAAAATCAACGTTGAAACATAATATTACCATATTACATTTTTTTGTCCTAAAAGTAAGCGAGCAAGTCTACTTTAATGTCTTTAATGTTTGTAAAATTAAAACTAAACCTAAACATGAATTGCACACTTATGATTAGGATGAACTTTATATCCATACATATAGGCTGGGTTCCAAAATCTAGGCTGGGGTCCAAGTGGGCTACATCATTGAAGGCTGTTTTAATCAGAAGGAGCCTTTTAATGAAGTCGAGAAATATAGCCCACAATCTGGTGAATTTTGGAGACGCTACTTTTGGAGACGCTACTCCTTCATGGTCTTCTGTTGTCCAGAATAATTTTCACATTTGTGAGCCTAAAAAATGTTTAAAAGAAATGCTGGATGAAACCAGTATGTTTAAAAAAGGCCAACAAAAACAATAGATGCAGTACCTAATTTCTTTATTTTGGTTTATGAGGGTGTCAGCTGAATACAGGACTATAATTATGCTTTCAGTGATATTTTAGTGGACAAGACAGTATTTAAGTACAAACAAATGAGTGCTCTGCCTGCGACATTACATTATTCCAACCCTGTGCTACGACAATACTTCACTTTATCGAGCTTGGACAACGCCTTACCATCTTATGTATTTTAATGCGCAGTGTGTAGCCCTGCCAGTATCTGTGCTAACTGGTTACTTTTAAGGTTAGCGTAGGGGTTAGAGTTAGAGTCAGGGACTTTCCCCGTCTCACGGCCTTTAAACCTGTTTCAACCGCTTTGCAAACAAAAAATTATTTCTCTCATTTTGTCCCTCAGTCACATGTTAGCACTCATACCAGTGATATTATGCAGTGCTCCTTAAAATACATAGGTTATGAAGCATTGTCCTTGCACAGAACGTATTTTGATTACATTGTGTATTATAATGGCTTCACGAAAAATTGTGAGACTGAGCCCATTATTCACATCAATGTTTGGATTTCCAGCTCACTATAAATTACATAAACTGTATTTTATTTGTGAAATGTCATGGTGACTTCTTTCCAATTACATGACAAGCAGCTATGGTGGATTATCTTGATCCTTCACAGGACAGTGCTGCATTGGACACACCTTTCTTAAAATACAGCTATGGCCATTGCATGTCCTTACCAGTCACACATTTGACTGATCAGAAAGAAAAAGAGATGTATTATTATTATTATTATAAGTTGAGATATATAATTATTACTATGTAAGTAAAATAGGTATAATTATTATTATGTTTATAAAAGAGGTACATTTATTATGTGTATATGCGATTAGATAAACTACAGTAATTTTTTTTATAAACATCTGTTTATTTCATCCAGGTAAAATAATCAATAATCAGTCCATCAATTCAATGTCTTAATCACTTATCCTTAACCATGGTCCCAAGGGCACTGGGTCCTACCCCTGCAGTCATAGGGTGAAAACGAGACATTTTGCTTGTTCCTTGCAGGGCAAACTTCAATAATTAGTGGTGTGTATCTCCCAAAATCAAAGTAATAACGTACATTTCCTTCTTTTTTAAATGGCTAATTAAGTTTCC
>JBBMFX010000007.1:13108371-13118672 GCA_037832545.1 Rhabdalestes septentrionalis | reverse complement strand
GACCGCCCGAACCGACCAATCAGGAGATCCAAACCGCCCCACCCAACACGCAAAATTACGCGTGGACCCAAACCTTACCTGAGGAAAAAAACACGTTTTGATCAATAATGAAATGCGTTTTGTAACTTTTTAATTTATTTGCCTGCGACTAATTGTATTTATGGAAAAATGGTTAGTCATGCACTTCATTTCCTGCATTGGAAATGAACAGTGAATTTTGTGTAAAGCATATGAAAATGTGGACATAGGGTAAGGCTATAAGGACTTCAGTTCAGACCTTCTACTTGGCACAAATTTAATAATTGGACCTCGGTGACTTTTCATTGAATGCTCCTGTACTAGGCCATCCAGCTGCCCCCCATTTAGTATATTTAGTACATGAATTAAAATCTTGTTACATTAAATTCTTGGACATAAGTTATTTTGTTAGAAATCTGTGATAAGCAGAAATATTTTTCAGTAAATGTCGCAGCCAACAGAAAATCCATTGTACACTTTCTACTGTATTTGGTATTTTGGCATGTAGAGGATAATGAAGATCTTTTCCTGTTTCTAAATGTGGCTTTTTGGGAACTGGTGCCATTTGTTACGACTTGACAGATGACCTTAAGAGCAGAAACGCTCTTTGTATTGGACTTAATCTTTCACTGCCCCCTCCAAAACACACAGACCGGGACCATTCAGCAGGCCAAAATATGCAAAGTTGATGTTCAGTTTTCCTAAAATGACTCATTAAACAGTAAAATTAGAATGCTTCTGTGGCTTAGTTAGTAGTTGGCCCATTCTGCCAAAGCATCCAGCTGCTCCCTCATTTATTAACCTGCTACTGCCAGGCACTCCCATTGAGACTGATGTGGAAAATGTCAGATTCGGCTTAATGGTTCAGCTTAGTCAGCAACATTCGTCTTGTCTATAGCAGTTCTTCATCAGGGTTTTGAGTCTGATACTTCAGGCTGTGGATTTGTGGGTGCTTACTAAACTTTCTTTACTGGACAAAAAGTTGACTTTCCTACTTTTGCTCTGAATCCGCTTATATGTGGAGGCAAGATAGCAGAAGTTTTTCAGCGGCCTGTAAATATAAATGGTTTTGCTACACAGTTGCCAAAATTTGCACTGGGGTGGCTGTGACAAGGTGATGACACTGCTGCATTCGGAGATGCCACTCAGTTCTTAGCACGTTCTCCTGGCTGACTGCATCTTCTAACAGCATAGTGTGGTCCTGCAGGATATGTCATGGAAATGGAGTGAAGCCACATGCAAAACTGTAGCTTATCTTATATTTGCTATGGAAATTTAGATTTGCTTGTTGGCAAAGTCCAAAATACTTAATGTTCAGACTGAATTTGCATTTAATGGACCGAATACATACTTCTAATACGGCCTTGATTCACATTTCAACAAATCTGCCTTTGTTTATTGGCCTTTTGTGGGCCAATATAAGCCAATCAGTTTTGACAATCTTTTCAATGAGACCTGAAAGACCCAGCCTGAAAATCTTTGATATGAATAAATACATGCAATAGAATGTGGTTAAATCCTCCAAAATAATGGATCGCAAGGTCTTTTGGAATAAGGCACACTCTTGTTGTGTTTAGCAGGCTCTTCTGTGCTGTTATATTGTAGTGTAACTGGCAGTCAAAGAACCTCCTCTTTGCTTCCCAGTCTGAGTGGAAATCTTTCCCATATGACCCACGTGACTGGTTCTTTCCACCCTCACTCAGTACAAGAGATGCAGATCCCCTCTTTTTCTCAGTGAGAGAGCAATGCTGTTCTGCGTCCTATTCTTTTAACTCTTTACTCCAATGAAAAAGCTCACTTGGTGAGTATTAATGGGGCACTTGAAAATTTTTTTTGCATGTTTGTTTCTGTGTGCTCTGCATGTATTGAGCTCTGCATATTTGAACAAATTTAAGAACATTTAACTTAGGATAATACTTTTAAATCACTGGTAAAATGAAACTCAAGTGCATAAACTAACTGGAAACAGCTGGTCTTGCAGGCTCAAGTATAAGCTACTTGTTTGGTCTTTTTTAATTTTACCTGAAATGTGGCTTCTCTTGGGTTTTTGCTTTTTACCAGGGTTGCTGGGAGGAAACAAATGTGGGAATGAATGTGCTAGACTTCAGACTGCCTTCTGTTGTCCCTGTGATTTCAATCAGTGTAATATGTTCTCCATGTGGACTATGTCAACACATTTACAGTTTGGGATGTACCCACGGTCCAGCCTGGAGTTATCGACTGCCGGGATGATTTTTTTTTTATTTTGAGAATCCAAGGTGTGCAAAAAATAGCCTGGTTCATTTTCCAAATGCTTATCATTGGCATGTCAGAGAAAATGGTTACTCTTCATTAAGTGGTACTCCAGCACCCCCTTGAGGATGAAATAGTTTCTGCAGCTACAACTCCATAAAACTCGTTCAAGACTTTGTAAAAAGTAAGAGTACAAAGAATTCTGTTGAGACACTAAATGTTGTTCCCATTAAAAATAAATAAATGCATGTACTGGCTTTTATGCCATAAATATGTTGGGAAAAGTTTCCCTCTCTTCCCAAGATAAATGATTGAGTGATGTTTTGACGATTGGATCTTTTAGTATGAGTGTAATGCTGTGGAAGGTTATCTGCATGTGATTTCATTTCCACCAAGAGCCCTGAGGTCTCAAGCAGGCTTTTTCTTTTTCTTCTCTTGAAGCTCTAGGTCTCGCTCTCGGTCAAGATCCCATTCTCCACCTCACAACCGGGAGCGGAAGCACCAGCGGGACTTTCAGAACCATCGTGAGTTCCGTGGCTACCACAGAGGTTTCCGGAGGCCGTATTACTTCAGGGGCCGGGGGCGAGGCTTCTTCCGTGGCCGATTCCAGCGTGGAGGAGGAGGAGGAGGAGGAGGATACAATAACAGGTCAAACAACTGGCAGAATTATCGCCAGTATCCACAGCAAAAGCACCAGCTGCATCAACAGCAGTACGAGCACAGCCCCAAGAGGGCACGGTCACGCTCGCCCAAGAAAAGTTCAGAGATTCCCCTTCAGACCCGCAGCCATTCACGACGCTCTGACAGATCGTCTTCTCCACATTCACACCACTCCTCTTCCTCCAACTCCTCCAGGCCAGGGTCTGGTTCTGCTAAGCACATTTGCAAGGCTGCAAGAGAGGGTGTGTCTACTCCCAAGGAAAGCCAGAAAAATGGAGGAGATAAGTCACTGGGAGAGCAAGCAGAGTGCCCTCCAGAGGAAGAGGGGGATGCAAGCGGAGACAGAGCCCCTGACAGCTGGTTAGGCCCCACTATCCATGACAGCAGCACAAAAAAGGCCTCTCCACATGTTAATTCTGCTGTCCAAGATGATCAGACCTCCAGTGAAACAGGCCCTGTGCCTGTGAGTTCAGGTGCAACCGCCAATGGCTCCACCTGCTGGCAGACGGCTGCCCCAGCACCTTCTTCTAACAGTCCATCAAAGAAAAGCCCAACAACAGTTTTCTCAGGCTTTGGGCTTTTTTCAGATGCTGAATTGCAAGACGAGGATACTGTAGCCATCTCCATTGCATTTAAAAAGTAAGTTATTGTCATAGCGTTAGTAAAAGATAATCAGTCCAACTTAGCCCAAACGTAGGTGATGGTAAGAAATGCTGTAACTAGAAAAATTTAAAACTGCTTTAGAAACTTTTCCTTCTAGACGGATACATATATCAATAGAATTGTTTTGTTATTTGAGCCAGTATGAATGAAAATAACATATTACAGGGCCCATGTGGGTTTCCTGTTTGAGTAAGAATAAAGCTCTTTTCTGCTGGATCTAGATTTAGGAGGGTAGTTATAGTGGCATTTAAGGCAAACTGTGGAAATTTAGAACATCAAAGTGACAGTTGGATGAATGTGTCTTTCAAAATTCCATAAAATGTGGTGTTCATAATTGTTGGCTCCTGATAGTAATGTAATGATAGTAAAATAGTAATGCTGATTGTAATGTAATAAAGACATTATTGCCAGGATTTCAATGTAAGGTGTACATGGACTGTCTGAAGGGTATCTGCCATGACATTTCATTTGTAGACTGTACAAATGGGTTCCCTCCCTAGTGTTTCATAATTAGACCCTCATGTCAAACAAGTATAGACTTGTTTGTATCATGCTGTATGTTGAAAACATGCATTTAAATACCATGAGACCTCAAGGTGCCCAATGTTGTTTTTCTTCTAAGTGCATTGAAGCAGTGCAAGCACAATTAACCACCTGCATCTCTCTGTTTAATGGATTAGATTCTTGGAGGAACAGAAGAGTAAAAGGCAGGCTGCTGTAGAGAATGGCATTCAGAAGATGCCAAATAATGGGGAAGCACCTGGAGAAAAAAAGAGCAACAAGTGTGAGGATGCCTTTGATCATCCCTCTAGTCTTGGCATATCTAGGCCTACAGACCATAATGACAAAAAGGAAAGTGAGAAATATAAAAATGATGTCAGTGTTAAGTCTGACATACCATCTAGTAGTTCCTTAAACAGGCCACAGTTCCTCTATGAAGATGGAGAGGAAGAAGAGAATGAACGAATAGAGCCCCGTTTACAGATGAGGGATGTGGAGAATGCCGCTCCCAAGCGCAAAAGCAGAGTAGCCCAATCTACTCGTGACTTGCTTGAAGAGCATGTCAGCAGGCTGGAGGATATAGCTTTTGATGACGAGCTTAAGGCTTTTCTGCTAAGCCGGAAGCAAGAGAGAGCTGCAAGTTTACTGGCTGCTATGTCTAAGAGGGAGAAGCTTGTGCATAAGTTCAGGGACCTCTCCCCTGAGAGACCCTCAAAGGTGAAACAAAAGGAGAAATCTACACTGAATCCCTCTCCCACGTACACTGCTTCTGTTCGAAGAAGCTCTGAGAACCGGGAGCAAGAGATGTTCTTGAATATGAATGATGAGTCCCCTCCCAGGCCTTCTGGGAAAAAAGGGACAGAGTTTAATCTGAGAATGGATCCCCTTAGTGATGACATGGCGAGGTAAATATGTTCTGACCCCATACACATGTATGTGCTCATACAGAGGCTACGCAAACACACTGTGTGTCTGGAGGAGTAAAAGCTAAATCAGCAGAGCATGCATATCCCTGCTAGAATAACCTTCTGTTTGTGTAAATTAATGAAAAAACATTGAACACAGTGTCTTTGGGTTCATATTTGTTCAGTTTGTTTCTTCATCACATCATAGTAATGGTGTTGAATCGTGTGGTTGTTTAGCTGTAATTTATGAAGATGTAGAAATCACAGGACGTGTAGAGAAGCCATGAGTAGATACAATTAAGCATACCTGTGTCTTTAATCCACAATAGTAGAGCTGGCCAAGTCTCCTATTAAGCAGAGAAACATGTGTTGTCTGTCAAATGGAGCACGGATCCCAGTGGAGCACAACATCCTCTTTGACTCTCAGCATCTAAACGATCCAATGCAATGTTAATCACATTACAAGGGTTTTTGTAGTGTAAATGTGGTTGAATATATGTTATGACAATATAAGTTATTGAAGAACCAACTAGATGATCTAGACCAACAAGCGAATTTGTGTCACTAAGCACCAGGGTCCTGTGAAATCTAGCTTCCTCCCTGTTCTTAACATCATTCACCTCATGTACACTCGGCTGACATCAGTTTGTTCCAGTAGTTGAACATTCACTTTCAAAGTATATCTTAGGCATTCTTGATTACTGTTTTTTATTTTTTATTTTTAACTCTGCCCTGTAACTATTGTTTGTTTTGCCTTACAGATCCTCTGTTTTGTCTAATGACTGGAGGAATGCTATGGATCTTGTTCATCCTGAAAACGAACAGGAGTTTCACTCAATCTTCCAGCACCTTCCCTGTAATAATAGGCGCCGGAGTCCCTCAGAGCTCTTTGCTCAGCATGTTGTTGCGATAGTCCATCATATTACAGGTGACTTGAATCAACTCTGTAACTGCTGTTGCCAGATTCAGACTCTGATAATGTGTTGCTAAATGTGTGGTCCACCTGATCTGTAAACTCTACACTTAACCACCTTATCAGCTCTGAACAGTAAGATCAAATACAAAGCATTTGGTTAAAAGTGTCAACAATTATCTCAGTAAAGTTTGTGGGATTAATTGTTAGAAAACGAATCTCTCACCACTTGAACTTCACATTTTCAGTCCAAAAGTGTACAACTGCTTTGGTGATCATTTGCATTGATATCCAGTGACTTTGTGTTGTGAAGGTGGTATGTTCTTATTTAGCATGCTTTATACCAAGCTTTAATCTCTTTGAGTTGTTTCTGTATTTAATAGGGCTGGTCAGAAATTTAAAATACTGGATTATTTGTGCATTATGTTGGTATTTTTTATCTTACTTTAGTATGCTAAAGCTTTATTACTTTCAAGTCACAAAACCTGAAGGCTAAACTGCAACATATTGCAGAAGCATTGGCCAGTAAACTGCACCACTCTTCAAGTAACTGGTGAAGCTAAAAGAGCTGAGTTGCCAAAAAATGAAACATGTGCTAAAAAAATATTTCCAAAAAATTGGTTTGTTTTCCATCCAGTTACTGGATGATAAGCAAAATGCTCAGTGCAGAATGGGTTGGAATGAATGCAAAGGTATAGAGATAATGTGGGTTCAGGGTAGACAGCTACTAGTTTTGAAAATGATAAAGTCCTGTTGGGATAGTTATGTCAGTAAAAGAAAACAAGGTTTGCTGCCACCAGCAAACAGTGTTTTATTCTTTTTATTATATAAATATTGTTTGACCTGTTGTGGAAAAATAATATATCTAATTTAATAGCTTTATTGACCAATCATATTAAAAAGAGTTGCTACATGGCCATATATAGGAACTGGGACCACTCATGCCCCTGTTTCAGTGAAGACAAGCTGAGGTTTCTGATTGTTCTCTTATACAGTGGATAGCGTTTCTGGTGAGCTAAAACAATGCCATAGGAGCTGCCCAGCAACATTTTTGTGTACATGTTTTGTGAAAGAGATTATCACTAGACATTCAGCCCAACAACACACACTCGCCACATTATGAATTTTAGTAAATTAAATAAATATACGTTGCTGTTTTCTTAAAATATTTGGAAGAATATTTTGCAACAGTAAATGCAAGACGGAGCAAAAAAAGGATTAAAATAATGATTTATTTTAACTATCATTACTTGCTACATTAAATTGACCATAACATTATTTTGCTAATGAATAAAGAAGCAAATGCAAAAAGAAAATAAAGAAAGAATTAGTACATAAATTATCCAAACAAATAACAGATGTGCAGTCACTCTAGAGGAGGACAGGGCCATGACATCGTTTTAAGGGACTCACATGTGTATTTAATTTCAGAGCAAATTCTATTAGAGTCGGGCCAGCCCTAGTTTTCACATTTCTTTTGTCTTAATTTGAATCTAATTTGCTTCTATTAGTATTTAAGTAATAATTTAAGTAAATAACCAAAGATATCCTGTTTTTTTCCCTCTCCTTACAGCTCAATATTTCCCTTCCTCTGGAATGACTCTAAATGATCGATTTGCCATGTACCAAAGACTAGCTGCTGAGAAAGAAATCATGAAGCAAAGAAAGAGTCCAGAGATACATAGGTATATCAAATGTGGTGCAACTTATTTTATGTCTTGACTCGAAACTTCATCTGAGAGATTCATATCCACGTGAAATAGCCTCGATGTCCATGGCGCAAGTTCCAAAAACTCCTTTCTCTCTTTGATCTTTGTTTCCACAGGAGAATTGATGTTTCTCCCAGTGCTTTTAAGAGGCACTCTCACCTGTTTGATGAGTTGAAAGGCTCCGTGGATAGCAGCTTCAAGGTGACAGAACATTTTGAAATATGACGTGTTTTGGAAAAGAATGCTGCGAGAATGGGCCAGCCAGAGCATCTTTAGCCTCCCCTCTCTCTCTCTCTAAGCCCCTGCTTTTCTCTTGCAAGAGAGACATACACTTGCTGCTAAATGCAAGTGACATGTGAAAAGAGGCACATTAAGTTTATTCTGTTGTATATTCCCCCACAACAATTGATGGTTATGATTTACTGTGGGTTCAAGCCTTCCTAAGGCAGTTGAGTCAAGAAATGAGCGCTCATAAATGGAAGGGACCAGTTGCTCCCATGTCAAAGCCAATCAAAGGACTCTTATCAAACTTCATAGTAAGTATTCTTCTTCAAAGCCTGAAAAGAGCACACCAAGCCAGACAAAAGCGTAACATACTTTCATCTGCACCAATGAAAGTATTTGTGCTGTGGTAATTTGTTCTTTCACGTCCTGCTGATGCTTGTTCTCCACATTGTCTCAATGCTGTTTTAAGCTGTGGAAAGAAAAATGAATTGATGATGAACTTTTAGGACATCTGAGTTTTTTTTTTGTTTCATGTGTATGTGTACTACTAAAGACTCTTGTTTAATGAAAGCTCTCCAATAGTGCCAAATAGGTTCGAAGGACAACTTGCATGACTAAATCATTTGTGGATTCTTGTGTCATGGACCAATCCCATATGATTTTTTTAGCAGGACACTGGAGCAGAGCACTAATCTGTAGTCTGGCCACAACATCTTTCTGTCTCCTCAACACAGGTTGATGGTAAACAGCTGAAAGGCGACACAATGGACCTTCGGTTAGATATTGAGCAGCGTAAAAAGTACCTAAGCGGAGAAAAAAATGACAAAAAGGAAGGGACAAGAGAACTGGGGGAGTCCAATGAGTCAGGAGTGGAGAGATCAAATGAAATACCCTCCAAGCACCACAAAAAATCGAAGTAAGTTCTGCATATTTTATGTTAAATGGTAAAAAAATAATAGATCTTTCCCACAAACCATTAACAGATGTATAAATATTTTATTTGTACTTTGCTTTACACACACAACAATGAAATGACTGATCTTTTTTCATTACATTAAAAATCACTGGCTGTTCATCTAAATTCTCGTTTCATCCTTTAGAAAAAGCAAGAAAAAACGAGAACGTTCTCACTCTTCTTCCTCCTCTTGCTCCTCCCATATTCATGAGGAAGAGGATGAGTCAATCGAGGAGGGTTTCAGTCAGGCCCAGCTGCAGCTCAGAGAATGTATTGGGCCTGTGGAGAGAAGTCAGACACGTGGAGGATTTGTAAGTGAACACTAATGTATTGGTTTTATTCAAGGGCAAAGTGCTGGATATTTGTTCTGTTGATGCTAATGGAAATGTGTACACTTTTTGCAGCAGTTTAGAATACGAGGTCGAGGGTGGAACAGAGTAAATACCCTTGGAAATAACACCAATGGTACCTGTGATGCTTTTCGCCAAGTAAATCCCAAGAATGAAGATTGGGACACTGAGGACATATCCAACTGCAGGAAATATTACCTGGTAGGTTGTGAGATTGCAGCACAGCCCCCCTAGTGTATGTAGAGGATTTTCTGCCCACTTTGTATTGGATTTATTATAAATTTTATTGTTTTTTACCTTAATTATTTATATATATAACAAACCTCAAAGCTAGGTTGGCCAGCAGGGGTCCCTGAGAATCAGAGTCAGAATCAGAATGTTTTGATCCCGGAGGAAATTGCTTATGTAGTGACTGCCACAAATGACACATAGAGAGAGGAAAAATATAATATAAAGTCTAAAAAATAAATAAAAACTCAGTAGAAAAGAGAATAACAGAATTGCTTGGTAAACAAAAGATATACTGTATATAAGTAACACAGATGAATGAAACTCTGCTGACAAAAATGGTAGTTTGGAGTAAGTTATTGCAGTAAGTATTATTAAGTAATTAAATTAATTTTGACCTAAGTAGTAATATTGCAATTAAAGACTATTGTACATAAGATATTGCAAGTAATTAAGTGATTTAGCACCCATTTAGAAAATGACACATATTGTACATAAAGTGACACATATTGTACCCAAAATATTGCACATGTTAGACTCTTGCACATCATAGCAAATATAATGCACATAGTCCTACAAATAATGATAACTATGTAACATAATTTTAAGAAGACATACAACAAGAAGCTACAGGATACTGCACAGATTTCTGTGTGGATGTGCGACAGAGGGGGGAGTTACAGAGTATGATGGGTGGGTGTATGACAGAGGGAGGAGTTACAGAGTATGATGCGTGTGTGTGTGTGTGTGTGTGTGTGTTTGTGTGTGAGAGAGTGAGAGAGAGTGTGTGAGAGAGTGAGAGAGAGAGAGTGAGAGAGAGTGTGTGAGAGAGTGAGAGAGAGTGTGTGAGAGAGTGAGTGAGAGAGAGAGTGTGTGAGAGAGTGAGAGAGAGTGTGTGAGAGAGTGCGCGAGAGAGAGAGTGCGTGAGCGAGAGAGTGCGAG
>JBBMFX010000007.1:13095417-13108271 GCA_037832545.1 Rhabdalestes septentrionalis | reverse complement strand
CTCCAAAAATAGAAGAAAAATAGAAAGTAAATGTGTATATGTACAGCATTGTTGCACATTAGATAAACAGAAGTGAGAAGTGATTACATGGAGTTGATAACAGATTACACCTTACTGATTTCCAAAATGAAAAGAATGCTTTAAACTAGAACTATTCTTTACACTGTTAGGTTTCTGAACATAATCTATCATTGACTGTATTGGCCTATTACCATCCATTTGCAATAAAAATTCAATTAAATGCGATGAAATTTATTTTTGGTAATTTTAGCTTTTTGTTAAGGTAGTCACAAATACTAACGTTTTTATATTCTTGCAATATGGTCTATTTGAACAATTTTAATATATTTATAATATTAATTGTGGACTGTAACTGTCATTTAAAACACATTAATGTTTATGCTGTGATTACTGAATTATTTTTTTTCTGTTTGTCCAAGGCTGAGTTATGGGTGTAAAGGTCTTAGTACTTCCTACTTGCTGCAATACGCCATGTTGACCTCAAGGGGGTAACACTTACCAACTGTCTGTGTTTACTGAAGAAAGGAGAGAGTTACAGTGAGGTTTCTTTCATAAAAATTCATATTGAACTAAAAGAATGCATCAATTTTCAATTGCATGAGTGTCACTCTAAGTACAAACTTTAAACCAAATATGTACTTGAACATGTGGAATTTTCAAGCAATTGATTCTTGTCATATTCTTTTCAAAATACTTGACCAAATCAAAGGAGATTCATGAATCACATTGGGCCGCAGTGTCCTCTCCATATCCAAGGCTGTGCCTTCAGCTTGATAGAACATGTCTTGCTTTTAAGGATACCAAATGGAACTTTTTCACAAAGTGATGGAACCACAGTTTGTTATTAACCACCTGTAACGATCAACGGCCAAAACGTAATTTTTAATATTCATCTATTTCACTATGATGGTCTAACCTCAGACCTCACAATTCATATGCTCGGCCTTTAGGAGGAGTTTTTAAGTGACATGAGATGATTTGCTTCATATCAGATTATCAGGAATAAACTCCTTAGCAATGTTTGCATGTAGTTGAATACATTTAAAACATAGAAAAATAATGTGTACAACTGTGCAATCAGAGGAAGGAGCCTTCAGCTGATTCAGTGTGATGGGATGTGAATTGTTTGGCTTGAACTGAGTTTTGCTTTGACCCAAGGACTGCATCTGGAGAACATGTGCTCGTTAAAACACACCAGACTCTGACTAAGAAATGGAAATAGGCTATTTTTACAAGCACCCGACTCACAGGAAATAAACAAATACACATTCTTTAAATTGCAGTGTGCATACAACTGATGGTTCGCTTTAAGGAGGTCATATTTTGCCTATGGCAGAGAGGTTTTCTCAACCAAAATCTCTGAACAGATCCCAGATTTCCTTCACCAAAATCATTTTTCAGTAATGACTGCAGCAATTTAACAAACGTCTCTTGCCAAAAATATAGAGGCATAATTCTGTCAAGCTTATTTGGCTTTTGACTATCTCACAACAGAAAATATATAATGACCGAATGAACTACATCCTTGTACCTATAACTTGAGACGAGGATGTTGACGATGAGTCTCACACAGAAGTAATTAACTAAGACCAGAAAACCAGATAAAAAATGATTTACTTTGTAGTCAGTTTAAAGTACAGTCAGACAGAAAGGACTGGATGGGGTATAATGTCAACAGGGGTACAGGATACAGTAGCACTCAAGCAAAAGACAGATGTAAAAGAAGCAATGTAAACAGTCCAAATGGTCGCTTTCTTTTGTGATTCTCATGAATGCAGCATTTCATAATCTAGTAAAGGAGACCAGATTCTTAAAAAAAAAGTCCTTAAGAAGTATGACAGTAATAATTTTTGTTAGAGTAGTTGTGTACTCCAGCAACTAATGAGTGTTGGCTAAATTAGTTTTAATTTGAAAGAGTTCACTCTTTCGGATGAACTTTGTTGGAGTCAAAGCCCTTTTATAGCCCGTTAGAAAAGGGCATGGGTAATTGGACCAATTCGTAAAGTGAAGGTTAAAAATTGTACTTTGTAAACCCATAGACTCATAAACAACTCCAGATGTCCCCTATCTTCCCTGGTGATGCTCTGTCAACCCTGCAACACAGCTGTTTTCAGGTCCTGCATGTTTTGTGAGGCTTTTTCTCCCAAACTTATCTTCAGTTAGCTTGTTAAAATCCAATTACTGCTCTGTGCTGCAACTTAAGAGCGTGTCCATTCATAATGAAGTGACCTGCCTGAAATATTTACTGAAGCATCTGGTCTTTAATGAAAAATGCATATTGAACTGTCACAATCAAATGAAGTCAACAGTAAAAAATAAAATGTTAAATGACTAATGTTAGTGCTTCGGAGGTGTGAAGTGGCTGGAATATAGAAGAAATTGTTTATATACTTCTTCATTTGACTTGGATGTGCTGCACTTTCACACAAAAAGTAAAGTCCAAAGGCACGATTTGTATAATTAAGAAAGAAAATCAGGATTCTGATGGAATAGTGGAAAAGTGCAAATGACTGAGCACAGTCTTGGCATGGTCTACAAACCACAAACAACATTATTGTACAATACAGTCAACCCGACCTTCAAGCCTGAATGAACCTGAGGGGGAATGCGACTCTGTGCTTTTCATCTGGCTACAAAAACAGCAATTTCCACTACCACCCCCTAACATCTGTGCAGTTTGCAATGCAACATATAGCACCGACTCATGCTCCCATGCAGTGTGCATTCCACAGTTGTACTTGTGGACTGGGGCAATGGAGTTACATTGGTCCAAGTAAAAAAAAAAAAAAAGTGCACCTTCCTAAGAGGTTGTTTGACAGTTAGAGTGCGCCTTCCAAAATGATATTGTTCTTCGAAGTCTTATGCTAAGCCACTAGGTTTGGCTTAAACCACAGTCAGTAATACTGAAGGCTAATAGTAATGCACCCTCCCAATGGTGCCAGTCCCTGTACCCAGTATGTCTGGTTGTCCATTTCTCCAGATCTCCCTGATGATCCTCTCCCTTTCCTCCAGCCTCTGCGCTCGCTCCAGCTCCTCCGCCGAAGTGAACACATTCACGTTACCGTCTGATGTACTGTGGTGGTTATTCATTGGGATCTCTGTGGTGCTGGGAGGGATAGGCTCCTCCATGTCCCCTGCATCTTCCTCATCCTCATCCTCTTCATCCTCCTCGCTGTTTTCATCCTCCTCATCCTCACTAAAGTCCTTCAGCTGTTTTTTCTCTGGAGTGGAGGGTGCAGTCTTGGTTCGAGGCTTGCATGAAATGCGGATGACCAGCAGGCATAAAGTCAGCACCAGGCCGAAGCACACACCAATGACGAAGTAGAGACCAAAGCTCTCTGGGTTTGCTGGAAGGTAAAACCATATAAATACAGCTCAGCAAAGAAACAGTTCTTTTAGTGAAATATGTGAAAACTCTTAAGTACAGCTAATCATGAAATTAAATTATTTATTAATCAGACAGTAGTAACACCAACAATAATAATATTGTAGTTAGGGTTAGGGTTATTGTCTGATTAATAAATAAGTAATGAATTAATACACATTTTATTTTGTTTTATTTATTTACAATGAGTCGATAGTTTTTAAAAGTATTAACCTTTTATGTGAGCGTAAGCAGCAATGCTGTTACTTAAAAGGTCCATCTCTTTCCTCTTTACATCCATCCTGGCTTAGATCTGTGTTTTCACACCTGTTGAGACAAAACAAGAAGATCAGACAGAGGCATCCATTGTTTTACATTGTCATAATGTTCTATGTAATATTTTTAAGAATTTTTACTCATCTGTGATTCTACTTGAGCATTCGGCGCCCCTCACATCAGCCCTCACTGATGTCATATACATGGCAACCAAGCACAAGCAGAAACACTAAAAAATACATTCCCATATTTGAAGTAGATCCTCCCTTGAACAGGCTTATTTAACTGTTTACGAGGGTCAAAACAGCCACATAGTACATTCTGTCACACACTGAACTGAGCTTCAAACACCTCCCCATATGTTTGTGGGTGGAAATGAGCCATTTGGAGACAAAAGTGACTCTGTGTCAGAACTGACGTCCCTCACTGCATGGCTCTACATAGCAGCCGGCACAAGGGAGCTTTTTTGTGAGGTCATTGGGTCACTTTCACCAGTAGCCAAGGAAGCTTGTTTCCTCTATAAATCTGCATTAACAGTGACTGGTCTCTGGCCGAAAAATTTGATTCTTGTTTGCCGGATGAGTCTTTATCTTTGCAGGCAATCAGATGGATCGCCCTCAGTGACATGTCTCTGGAAGTACTGTCTGTTACCATTGTATTTTAATCTGCTGCATCCAGACAATGACTCAGTATCCGTCTTACTGTAAACTTGTGAGTAAGGCTCAAGTTTCTACTTGAGAAAGAGAGAAAAAGACACTCCTTCATGTAGCATATGTGTGGGCGAGTGGTTGGACATGGGTTTTGCTTAATGGAGTCAACATGTCCCAGTTCCTTTCCCAGCTCTATGGTGGGAATCCTGCTTCCAATCTGAGAATGCTAATGGGAGACTGCGTCACAGGAAAATGCAGCAGCCTCAGGTCATGTGCTTCAGCTAGCAAATAGTCTTTGATAGGAGGATATCAAGGACTCTCCTCAAAAGGACTTACCAGACTTCCTTTGCCCTCCACCCACACCCCCACCCACCTCCCCTATCCATCAGCGTCCATACATAGAGCTTCCTGCTGCATTTGGCCTTTCTGACCCACTATTGTTCCCGCAGATCCAAACATCACTGTGGTAAGTTATAAGAAAGAGACCTTAGTGTGTTCACTAAAAAGGTTTGCCATTATAAAATCATATTAAATAATCTCCTCTCATGTAATTATGTTAAAGTATGGATTGTTGCAATCAAGAGAGTTTTTCCACAGATTATGTTAATTCAGATTTAATTTTTATTTGGATATTTATTAGATTCTATTTAGGCTTATATTAGACTTTAATTTATTTTATTATAGAACCGTATCTTACTTTTTATTTTACATTATCCTGGTGTCTCATGTTTCTTTGTGTCTGTGTGATGTGTCAGTAACCATATAAACAATTTCCTCCAGGATAAATAAAGTTTTCTGATTCTGATTAATATGCAATATTATTTTTACAATATACATACATCAAACATCAAAGTCAGTGAGAAAAATGATACAAAAACGCACATTGCCTTACCGTTAAAAAACGAGCCTTCAGGGAATGTTTGTGATACATTGGAAGGCTTTGTTGGCCTTTCGCACTCTGTGGATTTGCCCCTCTAGCATGTGATTGGCTCAGTCATTTGGCTGGTCAAAGATAAGAGCAAACATACACACACAGATGTCAGACCACATCACATTCAAATCCAGTGAGGCACCTGCAGTCCAAACACATGACAGGCGCTGTGGACACAGGAAGTCAGGATAAGCCTGAGTAAACTTACACTAGTGATTCAGAATGAGCTTGTTATAGGCTCTATCACATTATTTTGCCCCAGGCATCTGAATGTAAAATTTGTGTTCAATGCATATTGTAGATCCCATAGAAAGATTACAGTAAACAGAGATATACTGAGTACATTTTAACTCATGGAATCAATATTAGTGTCTCTGCTACTTTGGCACAGTCATTAGACACCCTTCAACACAGGCCTTCTGAACTGCTGCCCAGTTACCAGAAACCTGGGCAGAATCACAAATCGCAGAAGTTCTCTGAAGTATGTATCATAGTAGGAATTTACTTTCAGGTTCTCCTGGGATAAGATGGTTCAGCAGAACTCTTTCATTGTCTTATGCATTTGAATCTTGCTGCCTCCTGGCAGGCCCTTCAGTCCAGATCAGTCTGTTGAAGCCTGAGCCAGAAGTCACCACAACGGTGCATTTCCCCATGCCAAAACATAGGAAAGAGAGCAATATAGCCCTGCAAGAACAACCTATCACGGGACTGCCATTCTTTTAATTTACTACCGGTCCTAATCTTCAAAAGCTCAGTCATCTCAGCAATGTCATAAATGTAGAAATTGTAACTATGAATTCACTAATTCTATAAATATTTACCCCTGGTAATATTCTATTTGAATCATAAAGGACCATTTGCTATTTCAAATGGTGTAAAATCCAAAAAAAGGAGCCACATTTTTTTGATGACAGGACAGTTTTAAATAAAAATGTTCAAGATAGGACTGACGCATGTAGGGCATTTTGTTGCTTTTTTGTTTTGTTGTTAAAAGTATAAAATGAGAATGTTTTATTGTGGAAATGATATCAATATCAGTTGCTTGTGATGGCTCTGGGTGCCCGTTTTTCAGCACACACCCCCATCTAGCATTTATGACCATTTACTAATAACACATGTGTCCTCATTTGAGTCCCTGGCTTACTTTTCCTATTATTACAATCAGCTTTCCTTAAGAGAGAGAGGGGGCTCATTCTATATTTGCAGCCCTATTAATCCAGGTAATATTTTAGTGCCTAATCATTGTCAGTGCTCCGTCCTCTGTTAATGGAAGATAATGGCAGTGGGAGACTTGTTTAAAGCCTATGTAAACACTCATTAACCTGCCTTGTTGTATTGTTTGGGTTTTGTTTTTTCCCTGGGGAGGAAATTATTAACAGACCCCCTGCTGCCCAGCCTTCAGCCCTGTGACTCGAATAAAGTCATGCATTTTTCTGGATATGACTCATTTTCTTGCCCACAGCAGATGTTGCCACAAGCTTTGACAAAAGTTCTGCTTGCTGTGGTTTTTGTTGTTGCTGTTTACGATGCACCATTTTTCCTGGGTTTTAAATTCCCAAAGATATGCTTGATGTACATTCACTACTAGTGAGTCCACTATAATGAGTTCATTCATTCAGGTTCATGGACACTGACTTGTCAGGTAGCAGATGTAAACTGTAGAAAACCTTATTTCCCAACTAAATTTCATGCAAACCAGGAATATGTGTAAAAACAAAAATGTTTGGAACAGTCCATTTTAGGTCTGACCAGCGGAGACCAGGACACTATCACAGTTTGATTTCCTGCCAAGACAAACCCCACATGAGGCTGGGAAAAGGCCAGTCACTATTTTGGATGTTGGGGTTGTTTGTTTTGTGTTTAAAAGGAGGAGCGGCCGGGGAAGTCCAGGCCCTGACATATCAGGTGATATTTCTGTTCCTGTCCACAATAAGAAGACCACAATAGCATTTCCTTCCACCGGATTTACTTCTCGCTAAAACTCAAGACAGGTCAAGAGTTTCCCCAATTGCATTTGTCTTTTATTCACTCTTCTTTAAATCTTGGGATCCTCAGTTGCCGTTCTGACACATATGGAATTTGGGCAGATGATTTGTAAGCCATAAAAAGTGAGAGAGCCTCCCCTTTGGAAACCACAGGACAGTAGCTACTCTTCTACAGGGGGTTGAGCACCAGGGACAAATCATTCATAAAACATTTGACCACATGATGCTCCAAAAGCATTTCAAAACATCATAATAACAGATGAATGTAACTGACTCAGTGACTTAGGAAAAAGCATAAGCTGACTAGCTTTTCTTCATTCTTAGGGGACGCTCCCCGCCAAGATAAGCAAGTGGATATGTTTGACACCTAAAAAAATCACCTTGAAGATCACCTCTCAAATGTTCTTGGCCTCGTGAGTTCAAAACTTGAAGCTTTCTTGGAACAGCATCTGATAGCCGATGTGTCTTTTAAATATTAAATCAAATTCCTTTTTCATCCAATTTCCACATTGCTGACTCAAATTGCTGTCAAGTGCAACCAGTAGCACCATGTCTGGACACCTAAAAACGTGGCCAATATAATGAAAACTGGGAAGGATTATTTCCAAGAAAATATATCATGAAAGAATCTGAGTAAATACAAAAGAGCTCTTTGTTTATCATTAATGTTTGGTCCCAGAGTACTCCAACCTGTCCTTTTGTATTTTTCTGTTTTCCCCATAAATGCCTTTTTCGTCCAAAACATCTGGCAGAAATGCTGACAAGACCGAAAGTATGCCAGGATGTAGTCTCTGATGCCTCACGCAAGCCAGCCAGGATCACCTGAACACCAACCCAGTGCAGAAGTCCTCCAGTCGCAAAAGGAAGTAGAAACTTAATGGAAGTTCAAGCTTTTCGCTGAAACCTCAGAGGTGCTGAGGGTTACTTTCCACCCGATAAACTCAGACACATTTCTGGAGCAGAGTCACGGGCTGTCATGCCTGCAAAAGCATTCAGTATCCATGGCTAAAGCATTTGCTGCATGCTTTTCATTGGAGTCCTTTTACTGCCCTGGACTTTTTAAGGCATTTCAAAAAGAAGGGCCTTTCTTCCTTGCTACTCCTTGCCACTACTGGAGAGCCCACAGATCACACTGCGCTTAGTGTTTGCACTTGTTCCCCTGGTGCGTGCTCTGCCAGTGGCTCTTTTGTAAGGGTGATATTTCACTTGGAACCAAACCATACATGTGGCTTCCATCAGATCCTTGACCCTGTGCACAAAGTGGAGATGACCATGAAGCTGCATGCCAGCTGGGTGAACAGACGCTCCGCTACTACAACCTCATTATTTCATGTAGTTCTCAAATGCATACAGTGTGGTTTCACTTACACAAACCTTTGGATTTTTGCCTTGTTTTCCCTAAGATGAATTTCATTTCCTTTAATCAAATGCTCCAGGTTATATAGTCAAATATCAAATAACTCTATTTGGCTTCATGTTTAGATAACACAATTGAGGAGCACATTTCCATCAACACTATAACAGAAAAATGTTTATGTTTTATGCTAGCAATGATTCTATATTGTACTATGGCCAATAAATGAATTTAAAAAAAAACAGTGTAAAAATTGTTATTGAATTACCTTCCAACTGAATGCTGGAGTTCATGCATAGTTGAAGCAATTTGTATGAAATGTTGCTATTGCAGGAATGGAGAGAGCTATTCTTATTTGTTTATCTAAACACGAAGATAATCTCTTACACCTTGTAAAACAGCATTTAATTTGGATACAGATGTGAAACATGACAAAATCTACATCTCAACAATCCAACGAATGCTTCTTAAGTCCAGGGAATCTCAACTTTCATTGCTCCCTGTGTCGCCTGCCTTTATAGAAATTAAAGGATGCTGAAAATTGCTTTGCAGGGTTGTGATGTAAATGCAGCATAAGGATCTTACACTGTGATCTTACACTGTGGTGGTAGTAGTAGCATTGTTGTGGCTTTAAAAGATGATCTTTGAGATAAAGGTTGAGTTGTAGGGTTAAGGGTTAATATGGCCCAGGTGTGTGTGTCTGTATGGTAGGAGACGGAGTGCCTGTGTGTATTCTGTGTTTCTCCTCATCTTTAGGAGAAACATTTATCTCATGAGGCCCATGTGCCTCACCACCATGTGCCTCATCATTCAACTCAAACTTCAATATCCTTATCCCTATCCACCCATGACTGCTCCAAGATCATAATTCCATCCAAACTCATGAGAACACACAAGCACTCCACCCACCTCACTTTCCATGGGGATTGCTAAACATATCAAGTCATCAGTCATAGTTCACCATACTATAGGAGTCTTGGATCCCCTCATAATTCCTGTTTTTACAGCCCAGTGGAGATTTGTTATCCAAACACTAAATAAGACTAGACTATTTTAAACTTTTTCCATCAACAATATAAATATTTTCTTGTGCACGTTTTGTACATTCACACAGTGCTTACAGCTATGAGATAATTAACAAAGTTACTTTTAGGCTGTGTAAGGTCTTGCAGCATGAGTGCAAGAGCAAGGTAACCTCCAGTTGATCCATGTCCCCAAGCTTCATAGATTGAGCATGATTTCATTCATAGATCATCTATAGATTGCCCACTGAGGATGTGGGCCCCACAGACCTATGGTAACATACTGGATCTATTATGCAGAACTTCATTTAACAGTACATTGTACAATCATGTGCTGTTTTCCTCATGGGTGGGTGGATGTGATTAGCTTTGCCCTGTGCATAGAGATATGCATATACAGCCTATACTTCAGATGTTCTAGTCTAGATAGATTTGTGTTGGAAATAGGGAGCCCAAGAAAGAATGTTTGGGACGTGTCAGAAAGCACAGACTCCTTCTGCCTCGGGGGAAGCTGAGGGTCAGGGTCCAAGGTCCCACTAAATCAATCATACATTGTCATGAAGTGGACTTTCATCCTCCTTAGGGCAACACACACACTGAGAAACAGACAGTTTGGAGTCAAACGAGACTGTGCACATGTCAGTGTCTGCTGGTGCCATCTTTAGTCTGTCAGGTCATGGCAGGAGCTTTAAATAAGTAATAACACACATCTTGTGTGTATATTGGTGTGTGTTTGTAGATGTATTTGTGTGTATGTATGATAGTAGGTTGAGTGTTTCTGGTAAGAATTTACACAAGCAGTTCAAGGAGAAGGATTGCCCTTTGGCCCACCAAAATCCACAGAGAATGTTAACTACCAGCACAGTAGACAGATAAGGGAGGTGCAGAAATGACACTGGTGAGGGGGTTAGAGTTAGTAAGCTTTTGGGGAACAGGGCTGGTTCCCAGTCAGCCATCACAAAACAAAGAGCAGATGCAGAGCTTATCTTGACATTCACTCATGCAATTAATCAAACAAACATGACATGTCAAAACAAACTTGGTCACTCAATCAAATGAAAAAGCATCCAGTCTTGGAGTAGACAAAGACAACGTAGATTATGAATGAAAATGGAAATTTTAAGAGGAAATGTAACTTCACCCTTAGCTTTTAAAATCATATTACCTTACTATTGACACTTGCAGTAAATCAGTTCTAGGCAGAACAGAATGTTTGTTTTTTGCTGTAGGCAAACTTTAAACTGATTTTTAACAGGAAAGGACGAGACCCGTGTAAGTGCAAACAATGCTAAGCCTGGATATTCTTCGTTCTTCTAGTATGGTGTGTGTATGTTGGGGGGGGTCATGCAACACATTTTGTAATTAAAAAAAGATATAATTAGTGACTTGACCGAATACTGCATGTGGGTACACAGCACTCAACTATTATGATGTTCTTCCTTCCAGGGCAGCTGATACAGACGAAAAAAACAAGGAACATCCATTCCACTCCACTGCAAAATTTGTGCAGAATTATTACCAACCATGTACACTGTATGCTGCAGCATGCATCCAAAACCAGTATCACACAAAAGCACAGGGTTTTTACTCACCATAGAGGAATGTCAAAGTGCTCATAGAACATTGTTGGTAAAGTTTCTGATTCCACTCATGTATCTTTCAAACCAAACAGCAAAGTTTCTTTGGACAAGCAGCCACTGTTATTGGATACACTCCCAGATGAACACACAGTCCACAGCACTCTGCAAGTCCAGCACTTAAACAGTTTGATTTTGAAATTCAAGAGCCCAGGAAAGAGGTGGTGACTTCCTCCAGCAGCTACAGTGTAGCAGCCCGCTCTGCTCCCAAACTGAGCTTTACAAACAGCAGGAAGAGTTGTCATACAGCCTCTCACTGAGGCAGCAAACGAGAGAGAGGGAGAAAGGAGGAACAGCCTAAAATGGGCAGGGTTTGGGAAGAGGGGGAAAGGAAAGAAGGGAGGGGGAGCTTTCCCGTGTTGTTAAGGAAACAGTCAGGGAAAAGACAGCCGGAGACCAATTAACTAAGATTTTCCACACTGAATAAAACATGACAGTACAAGGAAAAGAAAGAGCCACTGACGAAAGCATTGACTGAAATGGGTGTGTTCACTCTGAAGTGTAATGTAGTCTCTAAACTAAAAAACACAGATGGTCCTTTTGTTGTTTGTGAGTGCTTGGACTGAACAAAATTAGTCAACAGCACCAACAATAAGTGAAATATATAAATAACAAACAAAAATGAGAATAAAAACACTAGACAGGAAACAATGCAGAAACTAAAAGTAACTCCTTAAGATGAAGATGAAAAAGGCTTAAAAAACATTCCTTTAGAAAACAGAAACGGTGTCTGCAAAATACAGCCAGTCAAATGGTTACAGTTCTGTCTAATAAAAAATATAGACATTTTATAATTTCTTTCTATTCTCAGGCTGAACATCTGTATGCCCTTCTGTGACAGACATGTTACTGTGAAAAAACACCCCATTTCCACCAGGCTGGTAGTTCTGGGCTGGGGCTTGTACAAGTTTGCAGTTGGTTCAACTTGCAGACATTGTAAGATCTAGTGGGGTTTTCTACAGTCACCACAGAGCCATCTCATCATATCAGCATAGATACATTTATCTCTCTCTCTCTCATTCTACTTCATTATGCCATTCTGATTTATGCAATACTGATTAGTGATCATCTGACTCAAATAATATTATTGTGGAAAACTATAAAAACACTGCTGCAATCCACACTCTGCATGTACGTCGAAGGTAATTATTGCTATTTTGTTTGAGTGAGATATGTTTACTTGGAATTATTCAATTTATGTAAACACTGCATCATTGTTCTTATTTTGATATCCTGTAATTTCCTTTAAAATTATGCTTTAAAGAACTATTATTTTATTTGGAAATCATCAGAATTTTTGTCATCAGTACTTAAAAACTAAGCCGAAGCTGTTCATTTCAATACTTGCACTTATTAAAGATAAATCCTGAGAAACTAAACATTTTTGCAGTGGTCTCTTATTTTTTTCCAGAGCTATGTTTCATATCCAGTCTTCTATTATTGAAGAATGTAATCAGTGTCCTTGAACGAGTAATTGCTCCTTTTTAGTCACCTTGCATTCCATTTACTAGGACTTTCACTTTAAGAGACCTCCATAATGTATAAGCAGTTACCAAGGCTACTTGGTAAAATCCAGACATCCAGACATTTCCCTTGAAGGTCAGGGTTGATTCT
>JBBMFX010000007.1:13057245-13067347 GCA_037832545.1 Rhabdalestes septentrionalis | reverse complement strand
GAGAGAGAGAGAGAGAGAGAGAGAGAGGAGTAGTTTCCCTTAGTGTGACTCATGCTGATGACTCATTCAGGCAGAGCTTCATTGTTCTATTGTCACTTTCTGCTGATCAATGTCCAGTTCCCTTTGTTTTTATGTGAACGGAGGAAAGCAAACAGCCAAACCAGTTCAACGACACATACCAAAAAAGAAACTGGCCTCTAAACCTAGCTGGAAAAATGGACACAGTAACTGGGATTGTGGAAATTGTTCACACGAAAGGCAAGCGAATTAAAATAATTCTAATAATTATATTTACTTGAATAACGGAGACATACACATTCAGGCATACAGAAGGTCCACGGCACACCACACAGGTAATAATCTACCTTAGCAAATGCAACCCTCAGTCATTCCTGCTGTCATGATCAACAGTGTGGGTGGTTAGGTTAATGAGATTACAGTGGTGACATGGAGGGTGAGTCATAGTTATAGCCTCTCTTGCACTTTCGCACACATACACACATGCATGTACAACAACTCACCGCTTAGGACGTCTGGACTAATGTAGGCAGGGCTGCCTCTCTGGTCCTTCAGTAGATCTTCTTCACTCACTAAATGCTTACCCAGGCAGAAGTTAGTGATGGTGATCCGATGGGTCCTGCAACACACACACACACACATTCATGAGAATACATCTTATGTAAAGTCAAAATGGAAGAACAATAATGGTTAGAATATACTGAGGACTTTAAAGGAATATGAAACAGTCTACAGTTTGGCAGGGTTAGCACAGCACTAATATTTCTGTTTACTCTTGGGGATAAAATAAAATACATGGAAGCAATTTACTCATGAAGCCCATGCAAAAACCACTAACTCAAATGATTACCTCCATAGTATTTATTCAAACAGCAACAACAGGCAATGCAGGTATGGTTTACACTTAATTCAAGCAGCAACATTCAGCACTGGACACCATTCCCCTTATAGAGCAGCAGTACTAAAAACAAATCGGCACCATCATTTCATTTAAATACATAAATACATTCCAAGCTAGGGTAGCAAGTAAACATTAACACACATGCCATGTTACAAACAGCCAATATTTCAGTTGACCCAAGAAAAGCATTGCGCATATTTAACTAGAAGTGTGTCAGAACCAACTGTGGCATCATATACTGACCACCAACTTCAAAACAACTTGCACAGATGAGAAATGTTCCGAGGCAGACGCTGAGTAATGCCAAATCATTTTGTTTTGTTGGCTAGGTTTAGGCTGCGCTAATAGGGGCATTGGCAAGGTATTGATTGCTTTTGTGCTTTAAAGAAGTGATAAGCTTGTGTTTTCTGGCCTCATATAATAAACTTTATTTTGTTCTTTATCTGACGACTGCCCTGTTTAGCTTCAATCAGCAAGAAGGGGAGTCTTCAAAGATGAACTACCAATTTTTGGTTCCAATTTAAAAGGAAGCCCCACCATAGTTAGGTGAGCTCTTTTAGTCTCTGCATGAACATGTCTGATATCCTCATATGTGTCATCACAGCAAAACTGATGTGGGTGGCAAATTGCCATGGACTGAAACAGAATGGCAATGCCCTGCCTTTACTGAGAACAGAACTAAACATGACAGCACACATAGAGGCTGTACTTTGACAAACAAGTGAGTCAACCTGTGGTTTAGCACAAGAGCATGGATGACTAACTTTTCACAGTAAAGAGGAGTGATTGGAGCTATTTTCACTGCTAGGCAAACACACACAGACACAAACACATGCACACAAAGTCAATGTGCATGGAGCGAACAGCTCACAGACGGTGTTGCTATGGAACAGACTTCCAAGGAGTACAAGCTTTGCCAAACTCACAGCTGCATCAGCTTTATTTGTGAAACCATTCTCTCAGTAGTGGCCTCCTTTCCACCGCTTCTTCAAAATCTTTTACTAACACTCTGACCACGACTCGCAGGGCTAAAATCAAGACCTTTCCGTAAGCCACGGAGAGTTTCCCCATCAATACAAAGGCAAACTGACCGGTCCTAGAACACAAATGGAAGTCTAAGTAGTCGCAACTAATCTAAGAGTTGTTTTGATAAAGGCATATTTGACAAAGCTAGCCAGAGAACTTAAGCCCACACTCATTTCAGTATGAATGTTTCTTGTCTGGAGAGGTTTGGTTTTTGGCTTAACATCACCTAGTTTTAGAAATTTTTAAACCCAGGTCTCCAGGCTGCTCTAGTGCCACTCCTGCAGCTCTTTAGCTGAGGAAGCATGCTCGCTCTTCTCACAAGGGTCCCTCAGGATGCTAACCCATAACACTTCATCTCCACTTCCCGCACACATCAGGGAAACCGAAAAAGTCATTGCCTCTCCCTGCAGCTAAATATAGCTCCCCTAATGGGAAAAGCAAAAAGATTTAAATGGAAAGGGGAAGTCTTAGAGCTGCAATCCTGACACAGCTGCCTCCGTTTGACAGCAACACAGGACTTTAATGCAACATCACAATAAAAGGAGATCCTTACTTTAAGCAACATCAGCCAAAACAGGAACTGAATTTAAAGCTAAAGAGAGTGGAACAGCTTCAATGTCATTACATTTACGAGGACTTTCCATTGATTGGGCCACTGTACAAAAGTAAGTCACACTGGATCTAAGACGAACACCAACCCTAACCTCAGTAACAAAAAGCCATTTTTTGTTTTTGTTAAAACAAAACAAAAAAAAAAATAAGATTTGTCGAAAATTAGGACCTTTCTTTGTGAGGACCAGCCAGGCAAAATGGTCCCACTTCTACAGATTTCCAGTATTCCTGCCATAATAAGCATGTTCGGTTCCCACAAAGAAATAAATACATGGTCCACATCTTGTTCTTTGCTACCTGAAGTCCCAGGGAGTGATAAAAGCACAAACACACTGGTCTCTTTGCAGCTGCACTAAGGAACGCCAGTGACAGAAATTGTGTGTACTTGGCAGGACGTGAGAGAGGTGTGAATGGGTGGAGGCAACTGTTTGAAAGGTTTTGGTGAATCCAGCACAAGGAGCTATCCCTCACATCAAAGGCACTGGAACTATAGCTGTATGACCTGTATACAACAATGTATGCATTTGATTAGCATGTTGCTTAAATAGTATCAGATCCATTAAAAAAAAGGTGGGACTCTAGAGGGTGGAATATGATTCCAAAATGCAAAACACAAAGAATGAAGAAGATTCCAGTGTGGACTGGTCATGCTGAACTTACTAACATGTGCAAAATATTAACAGACATATTACACTTTGTGAAGCAATAGCTGCGATTTCTGTAGAAGTGGATCTAAAGTGGTGGAACTGCAATGTGAATGGGTTTACTGAGGCCAATTCCATTTCAGATTTCCGGATGTCACGCAGTAAATTTTACTTTCCAGCAAGAGACCCAAATCAAATTTCTGTTCTTTCTTTTATACAGAGGACAACGCATGGAAGTGGCCCTAATCAGATTTTAAAATAAATTTTAACCTTTTACCAGGTCAAGTAGGCATTTGACAGAAAATCAACCTTTCTAGGAAATCATTACACTAGCTCAGGTGAATATTTAGTTCATTGAAACCGTTTAATCATATCTGTTTTTCCCATTAAAAGTCCCATGAATAAACTGATCTCATATGATACTGGTGTATTTCAAAACTGAAGGTTTGTACTTAGTACAAGTCAACAGTGCCTTTGAGTCCAACCAAACCACAGCATGCATCCTACTCTACTATATCCCAAATATTCAAACATAGCCATTTCTTTTGGGGCAGTGCATCAGCTGCATTACAATGATCTCAGTCGCTATTCACCGAGACGTTCCTTCATCCAAATATTGCAGGCAATCTGGGAATTACATCATCTGCACAAATCTGTTACGGCACTGCTTGCACAGACAATCATCAACAAGAATCAGAGCTTCATGGAAAGGAGTTGAAAGAAGCCGTTACCAAGCTGTGTGCTCATTTCCGTTTCAAGCTCTTGGTAAACACACGTTTTAGAAGAAGAAACAGGTTGAAAAGACGAAAGGGCAAGAAAGGTATGTGGAAAAACTGCAGAATGAGACCCCTGCCAGAGTGACGTGTCTGCATGTGTGACTCAGCTCTAAGCTATGGATCCTTTGGCAGCACTCTGTATTGTCTCCAGCTGGGACAGAGTGTTCCTCTCGCTTGCTCCACTGAGCCAGTCAGACCAGAGCACTCCCTTTCATCACCGTAGGGGAAGGCACATAAGCTTCTGTGTTCATGTATCAGACTTAATATTTTATTATTCTCTTGTGCTTTATGTGGTGTTTGATAGGTTCCACTTGCAGGAAAGACCCCACTGCCAAATGTGTTAGGAGTTCATGCAAAACCATGACCAAGTATCCTGCAGGAGCTACATTACATAATACTTTTGCTACTGTCAATTTCTGAGGAAAAATATGCCCTCTATAGAGAAAAAAAACCCTGCATTCTACACAGCTTACTCAACACAAAGGAAACAGCAGGTCAGGTCATACACCAGCCCAGCAACAATGTCTTAATCGTGTCGCACCCGTGTTGGTAGTTGCCTAGAAAACTGGCAGGCAACTGTAAATGTTCCATATGATTGGGTAAGTTAAGGTCGCTTTAAGACAGTTGAAACTCACTCTACTGCACGTTGTGTGCATGCTGTCAAGCTCACATGGTGCAGCAGGGTGAGTTCCAAGATTAGATGAAGCATTAGTGCAAGCCTCATGTGTTTGTAACGCTAACACATGCTTGCAAATGTGAGCAGCTGGAACTTAGAAATGTTAATTATTCAGCATACAGCATACTAATTTAAGCCCTTCCCTAACAACTAGTGATGCATAAACTCAAACTTTCCACTCAAGATGGCATAAATAATTAATCCAGCAAAAAGGAATTTAGTAAAAAGAAGACAAACTGTCCAGGTTGAAAAGCGTTGTTATACATACACACAGAGTTTGTAATTCAGCAGTAAATGTGACTTGTTGACCCGAAATGCCCCTGCCTCTACGTGCAACAACCCCCTCACTCCTCCCCCTTCCAGAGAACAAAGCGAGGGCACGTTCCATGTTGTCTTATTTTCACTGGAAGAGGCTCCCTCTCCAGCTTCCCAAACTCCAACCACAGGGCTGAATCATACTCTTATTCCCCAGCGCTTGGAGCAGGTCAACAAGGCCAGGCTTCTCTTGGCAAATAAGCACCTGCCCTGGCACTGCCTGAAGGCCAAATGAATGTCAAAGAGAAGGGTTCAGCTCCTCTAGCTCTTAACTCAGCATGTACACAGGAGAACCAAATCAGAGGTGAGGTCCTACCTTTTGTTAAGCACCATGTTTCCAAGCTTCAAGTCTCGGTGCACAATGTTCTTCTGCAGAGAAAAACACAGAAAACATTTTAGGATATGCATAGCTCTTAATCCTGGATGTAATGTATAAAGTATAAATACATCAATTACGATTTTCCACAAATCTGCTCACTTTATGCAGAGCCTCCACCACTCTCACTACGTCATAAAAGATGACAATGGCTTCGCGCTCGCTCAGCCTCTTCTCCTTGATGACGTAGTGTTGCAGGTTGATGAGGTCAACAGTCTTGTCGCTGAAGTCATGAGCACACAGGCAGTCCAGCACCAGACAGATTCGCTTCTTCATCTTGCGCACTTTGTTAGCTTCCATGTCCTCCACAATCTCATAGGAGCGATCCTGAGAACCAGACCAAGGAGAGTGGAAAGGAGGGGAAAAGGGCTTTTTAACAGGCAAACACTAAAATAAACACAAGTCACACTCACGCTTATCTTTGAGTTTTAAGCCCTCAGCCTCCCAACAAGGCAGAAAAAGCCTAATATATTCCTAGGGGTATGGAATATTCATAAAAGCATAAATTATATATTTTCTCTAGCCATGTTTCATAATGGTCGGACTGTTGGTATGATTTGGCATGTGGACAAATTGAGGGATGACTGTAAGCTGTGGATCACTTCTGTAGGCCTGCAGAGGCACAATCATCACTGGGGAGGAGCTATACTAACGCAATCAATAATGCATGCTTGAATGAATGGTGCCCACAGCTCCGCCATAGAATTGTGAAGCCCTGCTCCACTGGGAGAGGAGGAGGAGGGGCAATAGCAGCTAAGCAGATGAGAGAGTGGGAGAAGAAGGACGCCTGGCTCATACAGAAACTAAACTAAGCGATGAGTCACTTTGAGTGTTGTGCTGTAAAATATTCTTGTACAAATAATGTTTTCACTAAAACAACATACACAGGCGGAGGTGAATAAGACTCTGCAGTATGTGCAATATAATACTAGCAGCTGCAAAAAGGGAAAACACTAGGCCTGAAATGAAAAGAAAACTCATGATGAGGTATACAATCTGACAGGTTATAATTTCAGAACATGGAAACGATCCAAGTTAGCTCTAGAACATACATGCAATTGATGCATTGTTTGTACCTGAAAGAGGCCATGGTGGTGCACCACTCCATCTTGGTTATGGAGAAGAGACAGCAGTGAGTATTCTGTGTGCAGCAGCATCTTGCCTTGTCTCTCCTCCTGCGTCTCCCCGGCTGCGTCCACTCGCTCCTCTAAGGTCAGAATCTGAAGAAAGAGGCTGAAGCTGAGAGGGCACGACCCCAAAATCTTTGCCTTAAAGTGTCTTAAGTGTCTCAACATCCTTATCTTTCGATGAGTGACAAAGCAGGCCAAATCTTGATCGAGACAACACAGATGACCTGATAAAAGCTTCTAGTGAGAGGTCCTTCAAACTTTACTCAGATAGACATGGAGATCTTTGTAGGAGAACGGGACAAACCTTTCAAATCTTAGACTGGACTGCATCTCTAAATCAAATTCTTTCTGAAACAAAGGTTTCTTAGACTGCTCCTAATTAACCAAAGGCCCCTCATAAAGTCTGCGAATAGCCTGCAATAGTTAGATGTTTTCTCTAGATTAGGCAAATCTTTTGTATAAGGTCATAAATGAGCAAAACGGAAAAAGGCTTGTTGAGGAAGGTCAAAGGTTCATAATGACAGACACTGGAGCTTTTGTTTTCAACTGACAACCTTTTAAATATCACACACTAGTGGTTCTGGGTAGAAAAAAAGCAAGACAACTTACTTTTAGCTGGTAAAAATCATCTGTCCCATCTCTCCTAGCCAAACACTGCACTATGCTCTGCACAGGAGAGTTCCCCAGCCGGGGCCCTAGTAAACAGAGAGAGGTGGTAGATGTAAACAGTCAGTGCCAGACCAAAAGGTAAAGTTTGTCCACATTTGTGGCACTTCTAGCTGACCAGTAGAACATTCTGAGCACACTTCCAGACACAATTACATTTAGATTTCTTACCTAGGACAAAGGGACCTGCTCTCTTAGCATTGTTGCCAGATATCCCAGGACAAAGGAGCTTGCTGGCTCTGCCGGATGATTCCCCTGCACCTCTCTCAGAAGCACGCCGCTTAGACATTCTGTAGATCTGTAAAAAAACAAAAGCAGATTAGAATAAATGCCAAAGAGTGAAATGTTTTGCAATAGTTTGAAGAGTAGCAACTAACATTACAAGATGTATAGTGGATGAATATAAAAAGACAACTTCTGAACACAAGAGCACCTACACTAATGTTGTTGCAGCCAGAACTCTCACACAGGGAAACCCGGCTCACCAAATTTCAAATCTGAAAGAAAACATCCACTCCACCACTACTGATGACTTCCAGTACACTGGCAGCAAAAAGTGAGTCACGGGGAGGAAAGAGAGAAATGTATGTGGGGGATGGGGCTGGTGTCAGTAAGAGATAACCCCTCCCCACCTCTTTACAGCAATCAGATTTGGCAACTACACAACCCCTGAATGAATGGCAGGCCATCACAGGTCCATTTGCATCAGCAGAGGACAGCTGCTGGTGTGAATTCTCCTGATGTGACCTCACAAACACAAATGGGGACATACCGAGGATCAGCCCATTCAAAATCGGCAAAGGCGTGCATTGCATAGGGTTTGCTTTCATAACAGATGGGCCACCATACACACAGGCACACCAATCCAAGATCAAGTCTATAAAAATAGATCATGGCTCTACAGTGAACTCTGCTGTTTAATTCACTCCCTCATTCTAAATCCATCTGCTCTTAATCTTAATCTGTCAAATCTGTGTGTGGCAAGACACATTTGTACAAATTCACAAACAAAAGCCCAGAATTTTTCAAGCATTTAACTGTAATATTTAAACTTGCAGTAACATTTAAAACTTGTATCTTTTGATTTGCCACACTCAAATACAGTGTAAACACATACATGCAACTATAGCAGGGGGACCTTGTTTTTTGCCAGGAAACTGCTTCCTTTAATTTAATGAAACTTTCCAGTTTCTGTAAAAAGGAAGTACATGCCCAATACTGTGATTCACAGGGAAGCTCTGAGGTTCTCACTTGCCTTATGATTGAACAGAAACAAGAATATCTTGATACCAGTCCATTCACTGCACAAAGTCTGCCAAGTGTAACCCCCAAGTGAGAGTACATTCAATAAAAATGGCTTGACTAGTCAAAATAAATTTCAAATCAATACAAGATAGATTAAATCACAATGAAAAGAGAGTGTGTCTATCAAACATACCCACCTTCTGAATTATTCTATAAATAAACACCATGAAGAGGCAGGCAGAAAATAGAATAAGCCTCCCACGCATTTCAAATTTAGCCCTGTTAACGTTCAGATATAACATGATCAACAATATCAACAGGCACTTAACACATTGGGCACAGTCAAGATTCATCTGTACCACTGAATGACAAGAAGCAGCCTAAATAAATCTTTTATTGCCGTTCTGAAGCTGAACACACAGCTTGTCTGGAGGGAGTAGGAGTCCACTTGGCTGCTACTGTACATAAATTCTCACGTTTGACAGGGATCCGTTTTCTCCACAAGCTGCAGACTGTTGACAACGCGACAGACATGAGCGACAGACATGATCACATGGTCTTCTTGTTCAAGAAAGCAGCAACAGATTTTTACTTGACAAAAAAACCTGACAGTGTCCAGGCATTTTTCTAGCAATGCAAAGCACTCCAGCACTTCATGTTTACACGAAGCACAGAATGAAATGAAAGGGACTTGCTGAAATGGTTAAGAACTGAAGCAGGACATGGGTTGCCTCATTTTAGCTGCTTCATACTTTCAGTCCACCCTGAGGTCAGAATTTGCACTGGGTTGTATATTCGCCTTGCATAAACAGCAGCATCCTAATCAATCATTTTTCCCAGGACATAAAACCTCACCATATGCAAAACGCATTCTGTCAGCAAAGACTCATAAATAAATATACACACACACAAACAGCATACATAAACCCACATGTATACATATTCTGTAAATGTGGCCAATTAAACACTTTTTCTTTGTTTTCTGCATTGGAATGCTGTTATCAGCTCCTGATCGTATGCTGTGACAGCTGTGTTGAAATTATGTAATTTAATCTGCAGACTTTAAACCAGCAATACCGTGTTACTACTGAGAAAATGTTTTAACAACGCGAGGAGCTGCTGAAGAGAGTGTACACCAAGCGCTCTTAGAAGTTTACGGATTTCCAAGCTGTGATGAACCTCTTTCTTACATCTCCTGCCTTTGACAAGTATCTCTAACGTTAAAACTGTATGCACAGGGTCTGCTTACTAACTTATTTGACTGTCAGTGTCTGTTAACCATCCGTCTTCACTCACTCTCTCAGGCTGTGCACAACCTGTGAGTGCCATTCCTCCTGCAGCCAGGAAAATGTTAACGTTGCCATATCAGTCACAAGAAGAAAGGAGGCAAGTTGCAAGTTGATCATAGTAAAGATACTAAACGTGAGCTTGGTTCAACTAGCCGCATTACGTCTGGTCATACTATTGGAGGTAAAATGGACAGTTTAGTGAAAGACAGGCGGCTGGTGACCCGGTGGTTCGGGAGCTGCCACTGCGATCAGAAAGTCATAGGTTCTAATTCCAGGACTGCCAATGACACCACTTAAGATACCCTTGAGTGTCCCCACAAATTGCTCCCCGTTCCTGACTGTCTACTGCTTCACTCGGGTTTACGGTGCATGCTGTGGTGTGTTCATATATGACAAAATTGACAATTTATGACTGGGCTGGCGTTTTG
>JBBMFX010000007.1:13043918-13055869 GCA_037832545.1 Rhabdalestes septentrionalis | reverse complement strand
CCGTCGGACTGATCCCATCTTTCCATAGCAGCACCACCTGACAACGGAAATGACGCACGAGCGCTGACCGACAGTTCATTCAGCCAGTCAGACGCAAAACCCCGCCCCTTTAAAGCGACTCAGCCAATAAGATCGAAGGCTTCTCTTTCTGGAACAGTTCAACCAATGAAACGCGAAGGCCCGCCTCTGTCTAAGTTGTGTGCTGGCCTTTTGTCTGTCAGTACAAATAAGAAAAAGACACAATTAATCAATAAATAACGCTTACAGTTTAAAAATGTTTACACGACGCTTAACGTAAATTAATATTGTATACACTCTTTATGTACAGTATATAATGTGAACATTTTTTGTGATATGTACATATATCACATTTAATGTAAATAAAAGATGTATAGAGTATGTATATTTAGTTTTGAGTTGTATATACATGATACTTAATATGAATAAATGATGCAAACAATTATGTATTGTTCCAGCAAGTGTATACTGTGTATGTATTATTTTGATATTTACATACAAGGCATTTAATATCACTAACTGATACAGGATGTACAGGATGCATGTCTAGTTTTAATATGTATATATACATGACAAGTACTATTGGACTGTGGTTTTTCATGCATGGTTTCGGCCCCTTAATTTAAAAAGTCTTGGAAAATTGCATGCACTTTTTGTCCACAGTTTGGGGGTAGGTCATGTCCTGTACACAAAGTGAGGTACATAAAGACATTATATAATGACATTAAGTCATAGTGCGGTGTGCACAGAGCCCCTACCTCAACCAAACCGAACACCTTTGCAATGAAGGCCATGACCTTATATACTACAAGTAGACAGACCTCTAAATCTTGTGGAAAGGCTGTTACATTTGCAAGGGAAATAGGGAACCTCCAAAGTAATGCCAGAAGTTTTGCATTGTGATGTCCAACAAGCTCTTGTAAATGTGCAAGTTGTGTGGAGTGGAGGGAAACATGGACGGTGGGGTCGGCAAAAATAATTAATATGCTATAACGGTCCCAATATAGCATGCATGTATTGTATCACTATATATAGTACAATCAATCTATCAGTTACAGATACTCCTGATCTTAACTCGCTATGTGTATAAAGCACACCTGTCCACAGAATCGGTTTCTTCCATCCCAACTTCTCCACCATCATGACCAAGAACAACGAGCTGTCAAATGATGTCCGGGGCAGGATTGTAGACCTGCATGAGGCTGGAATGGGTTTTAAGACCACCAGCAAGAAGCTTGGTGGGAAGGTGAGAAATGTTAGTGTGATTATTCAGAAATGCAGGAATATAAAATGACCATCAATTGCCCTGTCTGGAGCTCCATTCATTATCTTGCCTCATAGGGTGAGCACGATCATAAGAAAGATATCAGCCCAAAACTACCCAGGAGGAGCTTGTTAATGATCTGAGGCCAGTTGAGACCACAGTCAGTAAAAATACCACTGGTAAATCACTATCAATCATATAATTTTCAATCATAACGGATTGAAATCTTGAAGTGCCCTCATGGTCCCCCTGCTCAAGAACGCACAAGTACAGCCAATCTGAAGTTTGCCAGTGAACATCTAAATGATTCAGAGAAGGCCTGGGAGAAAGTGCTTTAGTTAGATGAGACCCAAATCAAGTTCTCTGGCATCAACATGACCCACTGTGTTAGGAGGAAGAGGAATGCTGAGTATGACCTGAAGAACATCATCCCACAGTCAAGCATGAATGTTGGGTTGTGGGTGTTCCAGGACGACAATGACCCAAAACATACAACCAAGATAACAAAAGAATGGCTTAAGAAGAAGCACATTCAGGTCCTGGAGTGATCTAGCCAGTCTCCAGACCTCAATCCTATAGGGAATCTGAGGAGGAGCTGAAGCTTTGAGTTGCCAAGCAGAACCCAATAAAACTAAATGACTTAGAGAGTTTCTGTAAAGAGGAGTGGGCCAAAATCCCTCCAGAGATGTGTGCAGACCTGGTGAAAGACTACAAGAAACCTCACTGCTGTGCTTGACAACAGCACAGTCCCAAGTTGTGTTTTGCTTGGGTGTCAAATACTTATTTCACTCATTGAATTTCAAAACAATTTATAACTTTTTTTCTTGATATTTGGTCTCCAGAAAAATGAAACTTCCTAACGAATTAATTTTTCTGTAATCAGCACAGGATGACTTCACTGCATTGAGGGGTCAATTGATGGGGCCATGTACCGTAAAATCTTGGAGGCAAACCACCTTCCTTCAGCAATAAAGACCAACACTGCTATCAGGTACAATAGTTTCATACTCATTGGCAATAGTGCAGGAGACATGGCAAATAATTTATTCTTGCAGTACAGTTACTGACATTGTATTCTAACTGGTGTTACACTACAATTGGACTTCTAGAGTTAAGAGAAAAGTATTGCTATCACACTTTTGCATGCAGAGTTTATAAGATTTCCTATTTTAGTGTTCCACTGAACCCACCCACATCTACAAGTGCAGGGCAGTTCAGAGGAGTGGGCTGCCAAGGATAGTTTTGTCAAATACAAGTCATTCTCTTCAAGGGTCAGGATTTTTGCTTGCCTGTCTTGACTCAGCAAGGCATTTGCCTTCAGCCACATGAAACATTTTTTTCAGCCTGTGGCTTATGTTTGGCTGTTTGGCCAACCCACAGTTTTCAGGGTGGAAACTGACTGAATCATACTTTGAGAGTAGGCGACCCATGGATGATGTAAGAAGAGAGAAAAAGTAAAATAAGAATTAATATCAAGGAAACAAGTGTTATATATACATAGACACACACATGTATGGTACACATAGTTATTTCATTCCTTTTGTGTAAACACTCAGGGCTTATGCTAAGTATGCCTAGCTCTCCCACCTATTGCCTCAGCATGTTTTGACAGCTTTTTTTCCCATGGCTATTATGAGAGTGCGTGACTGGAAGCCGTGGTGTGGGGGTCTGAAACGTGCCCGGACTGTTCTCATTTCTCTCTGACGCCATTGCAGGCTGCCTGCATGTCACTTGGTTACAGTCACCATGGTGATTCGAATAGTTAGTTTGCACTCCACTGAAAGTGGACACAGATAAGCTGAATGGCTACGCTGAACATATGAAGTTAACAAAACCACAGAAATGCAAACACAGCATCATCACTTCATCACTTACTGTGAGAACAATAGCGCTTCAGAAGAAAAATCTGCACACTCTTACAAATACTGTATGTAACTACAGTATTTATAGTTTAAATTAAGTTTACTAAAACAAACATAGCACGCACAGGCACACACTCTCACTTTCTCTCTCTCTCTCTCTCTCTCTCTCTCTCTCACACACACACACACACACACACACACACACACACACACACGTAATTGTGAGAAATTAAAAGAGCTCTGAGGAACAACCTAGCAACACGTTAGAACCCTTTGCCACTGAGTGAATGCCTAAATGTTTAGTTCACTAATGTGTGGGAGCAGGATACCTCTCCCACAACTATATAAATGAATGGCACGGTTTTCAGAATTGCCTTTTTGAAAAAGTCATCAAAAGAATAACTGTCTGAGCAGCGTGGGTGAATGAGAGACAGTGGGCAGCAGGACATGATGACAGAGTGGTTAGCCAATGATTTGTGTGCACTGCAACAGCAGGAGATTGGGTTGTTAGTCAAGCTTTAAGAGGACAGGATTATCAATAAGAGCAAAGATTGTCATACTCCTAAATCCATAATACAGTCATCAAACTGCAAATTCGAATCATCAAATGCAAATTTTCAGCTCAGAAGTACCTCCCCCCCCCCTTCACATCCCCTTACAATATGAATGTAACAAAAATCCATTATGTTCTGTAATACAAACTAGTCCAATGAATTTCTCATGGCGCACTTTAAAGGTTATGCTAGTCAGTCTCCTAAAACTTCCAAATCGTTTTGTATCACTTCTAATCAGGTGGCAGATCATATTCTTAATATCAAACTGACAAGTCATAGTGACTTACTGCATAAAAACCCAATAATAAGATGCGAAGATAAGACTGATGTGCATTTTCTTTCTAACAGTAATCACACATTGTTTTGTGAACTTTGTACGAACTCTTGACAACTCTCAATTGATTAACACTGTAGATTACACAGATCCAACACCCACTGTCAGCTATGAGAAGTCCAACCCATCTCTGTAATAAATCTGAGACGGATTTGATTTATTTTGTAATTAGTATTTAGTAATTTGCTTGAGTCTTAATGTGGGATAGCTCAATTAGTATTTTACATGATGTCCTTCAGTTAAAAATAGCTCGCGTTCAGTCGTGTGTTTAAAAAATGGATCTGCATTGGTATAAACTAAAGGGTTTGATATAAGTACTGGACCACAAGTATCATGAGATCTCTAATCATCATAAATCGACAGGGTATAGATGGTGTATAGTTAAGTGTATGTGGCACAAATGATGCACTCCATCTAGTGCATAAATACATGATCATAGGCTATTCGAAATGATTACGGTGAAAGGTCATTAAGATTAGTCCTGTTATGCAAAAAAGGCTTCTTAGCATCAGTTTGAAGGTTAAATCATCCAACACTAACAGGCAGGCTCAGTGCCATGCTTTGGCTGAAAATGAAACTGAATATTATGTAGAGTCTGTTCTAAGATCTGCCTGAACTTTAAGAAGCTCTTAATGTGAAACTCCAAGCATATATTCACAAACATAGTAATGGCAATGTCCACTGTAATTCCCCAGTCTAATGGTTCACTCGTAAAAAATATTGCCTGCGCTGTAAAGGCTGAACATACAATGGTACAATTCGGTAGCACCACCTAGTGTTAAGTACAAATTAGACAGCATCATTAGACAGCAACACAAAGCACACCACATCATTTTGGTTCCATGTTTATTTGCAGGAACTATTTCAATTCAGATTTCAAAGTACAGTAATATTTAAACAAATGACTGAAAACACACCCAATCCTCATTCTGCAATACAACTGTCGTCAATAAATTAACAACTATGTATGGAAAAATATGCACACTCTGTTCCACCAAATATATTGCATTATTGCATTGCATTTTAAAGTGTTTGTAAGAGATTATGTAATAACAACCTACACATCTCACCAATTGTACAGTCCAAGGCCTGAACTGCTCTTCTGGATTGCAGTTATTTTTCACAGGGGGAACCCATTCACATAGACTGTACTTTTAAAGCAAACACAATAAAATATTGTATAAATTGGATGATTTTGTTTTAAACAATCAAGACAAGTGCACTTAGGTTTATGTCAGGCTCTTAAGCAGCTTTTCAGCTCTCCTTGTCTAAAGATTTCATTTCCCAGAGTGGTGTATCCTGCTCTGGTGCACTTCAGTGAAATTCCTTGTTTGTGGTTTGTCTTCTGAAACATATAGACTAAACACTTAAGTGTTCAGACACTCCTGCTAACTTGTAAACTGAGCTAATTTAAAATTCACCAATTTCTAACACAGGTGTTTACATAGTCTGTGTACACATAGCTTGTATAATCTCTATAGATCAGCACTGCCAACAGAATGGAATGCTCTGGAATGACCGCACCTGAGCACAAAATCCACCATGTGTATTGTAAATCGGCAGAATTGTGTTCCATACCTTTGTGATCCATAACTACTCATTCAACATCAGGACTAGAACTCCCCATCGCATGTTTCCAAATGCAATCAAATCCTCACAGTGGATCTAGTGGAGAGCCTCTCAGAAAAGTAGAAACAGTTACTGCAGCAAAGTGGACCAAACTCCCTATTAAAAATAATTTCAGAAGAAACCTCAGATGATATGGGGGAAAAAAAACCCCAAAGATCATCATTCAATGTTTAAATCGAAATATCTGCATGGAGAGAAGGTTCCACATTTTTGAATGGGCAAATATTTGAAATAATGGACACTCTTTACTCACTGTTACAGAGGCCAGGCCTAACTGTTATGAAAGATGATGATGATGATTCTCTCTGCAATTGGATTATTATGAATGACCACTACATCTAATGAGGCACTAGCCCAAATGACAACATCAGAGAAAACTCTCAGAGTACTATCATGTATAATGATGTTTCACCACAATGTATTGTTGGTATAATAAGTGTAGAAAGCAATAAAATTTGATCTTTGAGAACCTTCAACCCTATGAGCCAATGACTTACTAATACGGAGACAATGATAGTATACATTACAGTAATAGGGAATTTGCAAACAAACTACTTATTTCACTTCCGTGGGAATGGCAACAGATGTTTTGATGATTTATGGGAATGCTCTGGTGATTTTCATAAAAAAGAATACCTGCAAACACACTCATGACACAATGCAGTTGAAAATTGAGTGCACTGAGTCAACTGTTCTAAGTACAGTGACACACTAAGGATTAATGCCTCCTTGTGATGAAGAAAATGTTGCTTGCTGCATCATATCATTGTGTTAAATGTTCCTTCTCACATTATAGCTTTTCTAACCTTTGCTTTCATGGTTGTATTTTCATAGAGGCAATGTCATACCCGACATTTAATGGCATTATTTGACTAAAAAATGAGATTTGTAAAGTGGCTTGTGTAGTGAAATTAGTAAGATCTATAAAGTCACAAAGTTATCTGACAGAATTGCACTGTAATCGCTCAGAATGAAAGAATATCAGACACTGGAGAGTTAAAAGCAAGATGGACAGTGTCCGACTACGATCGACTCTACCAACACGAACACATAATAGCTTCCAGTTGTTGCTGTAGTGTGACAAGGTAGGTCTTGCGGCTCTTGGCTCTTGAAGTGAGTCACTGCAGAACACCAAGCACTTCTGAGCCTCCTTAACTGCAGTCAAATGTTCTTCCCCATCACAGACCATCCATCATGGCCAACAGGTCATCACCTTTACTACTAGAGCTTGCCGCAGGCTCTCCTGTCTCTGTGAACTCCCCCATGATCTTTGCCAGCTCCGCATTGGCCTGTTTATCCTGAAAGACACGGCAGAAGAAGAGTGACACAATAAGTCAGTCATCTTGTTATCTTGACTGACCTACTGTGTATGTGCCACCTTTAATCCGCCAGACACAGTCAAAGACCTATTACATGGATCTGTGTACAACTTCCGGGATTACTCTGCTCTCTGAGGTTCTTTTGAATCTCTTCAATTATCAGAAACAAAACCCAACAGAAATGTGGCATCAAAGTGTCCGTAGAAAGGCTCTGACCTTACCTTTGTTGCTTGGATATTAATAACTTCATATGAGAGCTCCTCTGGTCTTGATATCAAAGCTTCCCTGGGGGTGAAAATGACCTTTCCAGTAAGCCAAAGAATAATTTCACTGAGATTAAGCCTGTGGCATTGTATGTATCTGTGCATTTTGCAAACATTTATTTCTGTCTTGATCAAAACATCGTAGAAACTCTTAAAATAAAAACATACTCTTCCTCCTCATCAGTAGCAAAGAGGTTGACACGGAAACCAGAGTCAATGTTGCTTGGTTTTTGCACCTCCAAACCACCCATCAGTTTAGCAAGCAGATTCAGCTCCTCCTTCGCCAGTGGGTTTGGTATTGAGTTGACCTTCATAAATACAAATTCAAACCATATTAAATAAATTAACATACATGAAATGTACAGATTTCTAAAGTAAGACCTTTAATTCTTCCAAAAGTTTTACCCGCATGTCTTACCTTGGTAAGTTGTGAAGAATTTTTGGAGGTTCCGGACATATGTGTTTCCACAGGACGGCTAACACTATACCTGTTGGGGCAAATTTAGAGTTCACATTCCCTACATTCCTTGAATAGAAACAAATTATTCAAAGCTCAATTACAGACAACATTTTCCTTCAGACAAAACTCTGTAACACAACTAAAAAGTTAACATGGCTGAATAACAGGGCAGACCATAACCATGGGGTGGACTTTAGTGTGAAACCTCTTGAAATCATATAAATGCTGATTGAAACTCACATGTTTGTGCCCAGTTTAATAACTCTGTCACCAAATAACTCGAAAGAACCCTCGCGAAGAGCAGAGGTGTAGTTTCCTCCATCACGGAACTGTATCCTCTTCGTCTCCTCTCCATTACAGCTAAACATTCTAGGAAGTACAAACAAATGAGAAAAACATATCAAATATTAGAAAGCTACAAATGGAGGCACAGTGACTCGAGTGAACTAGAGGGAGCACAAGTTAACATCTTCCAACCATACAAAAAAAAAACAAGGTATTCCTATGTCTTTGTTATTTGGGTTAAACTGGTATTTAGCATATCATGATGATGTATGAGAAGAAATTTGTGTGGCAGTTCCAGGACTTTTTACCAATACTCAATCTTGAATTATTCCTGAGAGAAAATAACTTTTTTATAGTTAGGTAGCTAACTCGGTTCACTCTTGGTGGGTTTAGCAGTACGTTATCCTTTTACAAACCATGGCAATCTGTAAGTGCACAAGGTTATGTTTAAAAATAGCTGGGCTATATGTCCAGCAGTGACTTCACTAATGGAATTATCTAAAAACCTTCCTGTCCAACGCCACTTCAGCAATAGGCTGACTTGGATTAATACAACAATCACAGTAAATGCACAATGGTTGCTAATTAGAAAACATTTTCAATAAATACCGGATAAGTCCTGGGGTGTGAGTCCCATACGGAACAGGTCCTGATGTAGGGAGTACAAAGCGTCCATTGGAGTTTTGCACTTTGTCTTTCAGAAATATGGACACCTGTTAGAAGTAGCCGGTTAAAAATGTTGTTAATTTACACATAAAGCATTTATATCCTTCCTACTTGCATTATTTTCAGAAATGATCACTTGTACTTTAAAATTGATCACAAATAATACTATTCCATTAATCAAACTTGATAATAAAACACTTCATGTATGTTTAAATGGAATGTCAGAGGATGGACCTACTCTTATGTGCATATCTTGAAAGAAGATGAGCAAGGTTTGTCTTATTAGTTGAAATTCTCCACCAGACAAAGGAGTATATATCTGAAAGGTACATACAAAGAACATTTGAAATATTTTGAGATGACACTGATGACGCCAAATCTGCTACATGTGTCAGACTGGTCTGTTTATGTAACCAAAAACTAGGGTCTTTTCAGAAAAGCAAATAATCAGTTGTGACCTTCATAATGACACCCCTAAAGAAGCAACTTTATGGGAAAAGCAAGTTTAAATTGTTCAGAATAACCCCTAAAAACCCTGAGAATATGACAGTGACACAATTATGACAGACAGATGCTGTACCTCTATGAGTTGTCGGTATGTCTCATCCACTTGGCTGAGAATACTGGGGGTATCCCTTACAAAGTCCTTAATCGCATCCATATGGTTGAAGGTCACAAGAAGAATATCTTTAGGGCGAGGACACAAAAGAACCTGATACTTGAACGCCATGGTCATCAAGTCATAAAGCTGGAAAGGAGGATTACACAAAGCAAAACTTAAATAACAAACCTCCCTTTAAAAGAGCCCCATTTCACTGAGATTATCATACACCAGAGGGAGGCACTATGCAAAGAATTACCATGTTCTGCATTAAGGAATTATGTCATCTCACTCATATACAGAGGGAAATAATGAACTATAAAAACTGAGTGTTTACAAGACTGGTTCACACTTTGGCATACATTTGTGTTTATTTTGAATGGCTACATGTCATTTAAAAAAATGCAACAGAGTTTCAGTGTCAGGATTTCAAGCCTATTATAAATCAAACCCACACAAGCACTGTTGTTCCTCTTCTAAGTAACACACAAAGATTTTTCACCAATCAGAGGAGCAAAGAAAAAAAAGAGAAGCAGTTTCTCAATAGACCAAATGTCGCCGTAAAACCAAGTGTTGCCACAAAAACCATAGTGACAGCTTTGTTACAGACTCCTTTTGCTCTTGTTCCGTGTAGCTTAAGGCTGTATGATATAAGCGTTTGTTTGGCAGTTACATTTAATATCCTATAACATTAGGGTTGCAGTAAGTTTGTATAGCCTAACAATGGCCAAATATTCCGTTAGTCTATTAAAGTGTATATGCAATAGGTTTCCTTTTTATATAACAGAGTAAGGTTAATATATATATATATATATATAATTTGGTAGAAAGTTTTAAATTATTTGATTATATTTCATTTCTTAAATAAAAGTTAAACTTTAAAGCTCTTCTATGGTAATTTGTTGTTATCTGCGTTCCCAGTATCTGAGAGTAAATGTCTTGCACTACAAAAAGTCTGATAGCAGCCAACCTATATGGTGTTTTTGATGTACACCATGATCAGTTTAGAAGGTACTGATCTCCTAATCTAGAATTTCCTATTCTAATATGTGATGAAGAAGCAAATACACATTACTCCTGTTTTAACCTGGTCACATGAATATAGTGATAAAGTAAGCCAAACCAACACAAATACATTTTTGGGTGTACTTGCTTTCTTGCTTCATTATAAGTAGGACCACAATGCAGAAGTAGTGATGGTAACGCAGTAATGAAATTGTGTTGTAAGATAAACTGCCAACAACTATTTCATCCTAATTTGTTGAACACATTTGATGTTTGTTCAGGTCAAAGTAACACTTAGCAAATGCCTGCTGTCCCTAAAAATATAAACCATTCACTGAGCGTGATCACAGGCTGTATATTTTTTATGGGCACACGTTAAACTCCATCTAAGTCCTACATAAACATGTTTAGGAATATATCAGTAAATTCTAATATCACACTGATGGTCAAAAAGAACTGTACTGTTATACACTCATATGTTGGATGTATTTAGACAATCTGTTCCATTAAAAAAGAAAAAAAGGTGGGTGGGATAGTAGCTAGCGGGTAAAAAAATTCCCTCTGAACCTGATGACCACAAGTGGGTTCAAACTCCACTTTTTTAGCACTGTGGTCTTGAGCAAGACACTTAACCCTCAGTTGCTCCATGGGGACGCTCCCTGTAAGTCCCTTTGTATAAGGAGGCTGCCAAATGCCACTCTTCTGGCTCCACACAAATATCCATTGGCAGTAATTGCAAAAATCCATTTGTACCCCAATCTAAACTGCAGAATTTAAGTAAATGGGCTGTGTGCATTTTTTAGATCATCTTAGGGAAACATTATTTTAGGCCAACCTTTAGACCCATCAGTTGCCTGTGTTGCTTAAAATAGATATAGCACAAAATTAGAAACATGAATTATGCACTCAAGTTTAGGCTTACGAAACTTGAGTCTGAACTCTACATTATGGACATTGATGTACACTATAAACACTGCTGTACATACAAACACATGCAGTATAGATATTAGTGCTGCCAAGCGATTAAAATGTTTGATCGAATTAATTACATGGTGTGGCGATTAATTAATCTAATTAATCACATTTAATCGCAAATACACAGACGTTACAAGCAGTTTTTTTTTTGTTTTTTTTTACCATTTATTAATGAGTAAAGGCCATTAACTTAGGGTACAGTGGTCATGACATTTTTATCACTGACTGAACCAAACCTATGAATTAAGTTACAGTATATGACGGTTGTAAGTTTTGATACAATTCCTCATTTCTCAAATAAACCCAGCCACCATTATCATCGCTATTTCAGCCATATTCTGACCCAGATCACCCTGATGCTTCTCCTACGTCCCCCAGCTCTCACTCACACACTCCGGCCACAGTGCAGAGACTCTGCACCCTTGGAGGTCTGGAGAGAGCTAATGCTAAAGCTACCAATGCTACGGCGCAGCTGCGCTCCACAGTTGAACCGGGAGACGTGCGAGCGTCTTTTCCAAAAGACAAATATTCCCCTTCAGAGTCAGAATAGGCAAAAACATTCACAAGACATCACAGGACTTTTTATTAGCAATTTTGGCATTTTTTTCATTCCTCGCGCGCTGTGAACTGAACTGCACTCTCTGGCTGCTCACGCAGCAGTGATTTGGGAATAAGACGTATTTTTGGTCCACCAACTAGTGACAGGGCTTAAAGCG